>CM037855.1:115270805-115320766 GCA_021234595.1 Delia radicum | reverse complement strand
ACCCAGGTTTAGTGGACTTTTTTGCTCAGTACAATCCCAAGAATCAGAAACGCGAAGCGCCCATTAAGATTTTTTCCTTCCATACTATTCGCCCCACTCTTTCATTGTTCATGTTAAATATTTTTTTTCTCTGCTTGCATATTTCAAGAGCTTTATATGTCCATGGGCTTATTGTTGTAACAACCATGTTATTATAAATGCTTTCGAAACCATACTCTTATTCTATTTAAATCCTTAAGTTATCACATTACGAGTACACATGATCCCAATATTATTATATTATGATCCTTGAATGGCACCATAAGTACGTGAAATTGACACACCCCAAACGCCGAGACACATGAACTTAATTTTGGGTCGTAAAAATCTAGTGGCAATTATTGTATTAAAATGTTATGCCAAAATCAATATTTTGTTTTTAAGCTTGTATTGCCTCTCAGCAATTTTTCGATTATATTCTAAGGAAAAACTTCGAAGACTCTGTTGAAATATTACTTATTGTTGAAATTATTACTTTATTTGTTGAAATTCAACAAGAAGAGATATCGATATCTTTTCCTTAAAATATAATAAAAAAAATCGCTTAGAGACATAACAAACTTAAAAACTAATATCCCTTTATTTTGACTTAATCTTTTAAAACGGAGTATACCGCCAGATTCTACTACCCAAAATTGAGATTATGAATCCCAGCGTTCTGGCGTGTCATTTCAAAAGTTTAACATTTCTCTTACAGTAATATAATCGCAATATCCAATATCACAACAAATCCTAATGATCATAATATTTTTCTAATAATCATAATAACATTTCGATGAGCAATCCCGCTAAAATACCGTAATCGATTTCAAAAGACGTTCATCTGACAATCGGTATGGCTAAAAGATCGTTACCGAAATAATTACAGGGATGACAGGCAGTAGTACCGCTAAAATACTGTTATCGATTCAAAATCCTTTCAACTGACTATCGTTATCCTTAAAATACGTACCGAAATAATTGAAAACAGATATCCGTAAACTATGGTTTCTGATATAACTTAAATTTTGATAAAAAACCGTTACCTAAAAAACTAAAACACCACTAACGAATGAAATGAAATAGAGATACCCCTAATAACGTCACCGAAATAATCTAAAACACCAATGTCTTTATTATTTATTAAAACGAGTTCTTAAAGTATATACTTATACTTAGGAACTCGTTTATATCGTTACACGATAAATAAATACCAAAAATATATAAATATTAAAGAAAAATTAAAATCTTACTTTGTGGAAAAAATCTGTATATATTTCATCAGAGTTTTGGCCTTTATTTCAAAATATTTCTGCTGGGGGGCCCTGTGAAGTGAAAAGATAAAAAAAAACAACCAGCGGTGTAAATTATAATATACCACAGGCAGAAAAAAGAAACAGTACTAGCAAAGTACTGCCATGGGTATACGATGGCTGAACGTGAAGCAACTCGAAAGTATTGTCCTGTTACCCAATTAAAACCAGCGGCCAGCCGTTGGTTGCCACCGTTGGCATAACTTTGGAAATTCAAAAAATTTTGTGCTTTTCAAATACGTTAAATTCAACTAATTTTGTGAAATGTTTATAAGACACACACATTTTTAAACTACCAACCCAGTTTGGTCGTAGTCTTTAAAATAATTAATTGCTAACGGTTTTAACGGTTTTAACGGTGTTTTTGCTCTTTTTTAAAAGAAGACAAAAAAAAAAACTTACCTTGAGGAATTAGAGGGTTAACATATTCTACAAAAATGTTCTCCGTAACATTTTACATAAATTTGATGAACACACCATATACTTTAAACATAACTTACTCGATTTTCTATGCCGATTGCCAATACAAAATTTGGCATTGGGGGAAACTTTACCTCCCCCTAAAATGAATCCAGATATAAACTTTCAAACGCGGATACACGTGTCTTTTTTTTGTGTCTCTTCTATCAAAATTATAGGTCGGACCATGTAATGTTTGGAAAAATTTGATTTTGTTGAACAGTGTAATTAATAATATATTTTTTTAAATTTTGCGGATATGCAATAAAGCTTTCAGCGCTGGTTATGTGACATGCCCTCTAGGGTTCTATAAATCGACATTAGACTAATAGACTAATCAACTTTTTCTATTTTTTGGATGTCGACTTTTTTCTCATAAAAAAAGTCTAAAGTCGGACTTTTTGCTTCCGAATTTCTTTGCAATAGCAAACATTAAGCCAGTCAAAAAGTTTAACTAAATATGCACACGCAAAGGAAAGAGCATCATATTATGATAGTGTAAGAGCATAATATGATCAGCCAGAATCATGTATATTGATAATTAGTATCATAATATTAAAATTTTGTGTCCGCAATCATGCTCAATCATATGTTTTCTCGGCGTGCACCCAAATGTATGCCCAATTTGGCAAAAAAATTTATGTCACGCATTGTACTACACGGTGGGCATCAGTATACTAAGTGGAATGTCTCAAGTATAAAACTCATTTCACAGCTTTAGACTTCATTAAATATATTGGAGATAAAATATATTGAAAAATCAATTTTCTGGATATATAATTTCTGGATATAAACGGTTTGAGATAATTAATAAAAAAATTGCATTCATTGTTTTAGAAAATTCATGACTAGAACAAAAAAAATTTAAACTCTTTCTTGTAATAATTTATTGAAAAAAAACAAAAAAAAAACTCATAGTTAAAATTAAGATACGTGCAGATGTCAATTAGATGATCCCAAAAAAAAACCTTTTTTCGTGAATTAAATATTTTCATAACAACAGTCGACTAATCGACTTTTTCTTTTAAAAAAGTCGAGAAGCCGACTTTGAAAATACCACAAAGTCGAAAAGTCAACTATTAAATTTGTACAAAAGTCGTAAGTCGATAAATCGACCTTTTGTTGCAACTATATAACCTAATGTCCCTTTTCGGCAGTCCAGCGGGACCAGTTCTTTCAATGTTATTCACACCGCTTTACTCACAGTAAAAACAAATTGTGCTAGTTCTGTGATAAGTCCGGCTTTAATCGGTCACGGTATAGGTCTTTTGATGGCAATTAAATTCTCATTCCTCGTAGGGCTTTCAGCCTTTGACATTTCAGGTAGAATGAAAATCTTTTCAGTTATTTAAAACGGAGTAAATTTTTTTTTTCCCATCAACTGTTAACTGTTGTCTTTAAGTAACCTCTTAAACTATTAGTGTTCCAGGCAATTTAATGATGTCGACAATGATTGTTGGAATGACAAATTTTTTAATGGGCTTGAGGAATCACCAACGATCTAGTTCTTTTATGTGTCATAAACTTTAAATTCTGGCCACCTTAGATTTTTATGTCATATTAATGACTTTATGTGACATAAAAAAAAAATAAACAACAATAACATCACATATGCAACCAACTTTTGAACACACACGTTGATTGCATACAAAATATGTATGAGTTTGGGTACTACACGTTTAGTGTAGTCCATATAATCGGACATACAGTGTCGGCCAAAACTAACTAAACAAAATTCAATGCTTATTCCTTTAAGTCCCGATTACTGAATGTCCATATGCCGAAAAAAAAACTGGATATTATCGAAGTGCTTAGTAACTAAAAATTATACAATTATATAAGTTTCAAGTTAGTTTTACAAAGTTCTAGTAAAATATTTAGAAATTTTTGTTAAATATATACAAGCCTAGTAAAAAATTCATATGTTTTACATGAAATTTGCAAAACTAACTTGAAACTTATGTAGTTATATAATTACTAAGTACTTCGATAATATTCTACCAGTGTTTTTCTGCGTGCAGTTAAAATTTGACAAACAGTTAAATTGAAAATTTATATTTAAGACATTAACAAAGGTCATTTAAGGTCCCAGTTAGTAGGGTAACGCGCATTGTGAAAATGAAACTAAATGTATATTAATAACCCAGTCAAAAATGCTGCTTACATGCAAGCAGGTTTGTAAGGGAGTAAGCTGAAAAGAATCCCTTACAAACTTGCTTACATATTCCAATTCCCACTTATATGGCGAATTCCCACTTGGAAGCATTACTTTTGGGCAAAATAAGCGCGGATTTCAGCGTTTATACAAAGCAGTGATTTCATGGGTTTCAGTAAAATCATATATCATGTTCTACATTATTACGATTAAAAGTATAATATGAATATACATAATGTATTTTACATAAAACTCTACAGATATTATTTTCTTTTTTCTTTATTCAGCAAAAAATTTCATTATTTTTAAAAAATTTGATTTAAAAAAAAAATTGTAAATTTTTTACACCGTGCAATAGGTAATTTTTACACACGAACAAATCAATATAAACGTGAAACTATAGTTTATCTATAGAGACCATATATAGTCCAAATGCATTTTAATTTTTTCGCCATCACATCAAAATTAATTTTAAAGAGGGCTTTAAAGTTTAAATTTTTCAAAAAAATTTTAAAATACTTGTACTCAAGATATGACTTAAATATTAGTATCAAATAAATGGTAAGATCCTCTGCTTTAAAAAAAAATATTTGTTATAATTTTTCAGGACCAAAAATTTCCTAAAAAAATTGAATTCTTTAATATCCTTTGTGATAAATTTTGTCAAAAATAAATGTTTCCAAAGGCTTGATATACTGAAAAACATACATAAATTTCACCAATTAAACTCTTCTTGCTCAGTTTTATCAACAATTTAAAGTTTTCTTATGCACCCAAAGGAAAAGCTTTATCATATCTATCAAATGTTTCATCAATTTTCGTCCAATGTAACATTTCATAGTTCTTATGAAAAATTTTATAAAAACTAAATTAATTTCCTCATATTTATGAAATGTCTCACCATATATAAGTCATTCCATTCAGACCGTACGATTTTGCTAAAAATTGTAATGTCTCCGATGTCGTTCAAAATTTGAACACGTATTCTTCATTAAAAATTATTTTACATGTGGTTTCCAGAAAAAAATTAAACATTTTTTTTTCAAAAAGTTATGTGCATTTGAAAATTGTCAAAATCGTAAAAAATCTTCCGACATGATAACTTTTCTTTAGTTAGTCTCTTTACAGGAAGAAGAAGAAGAAAAACATTTTTATTGAAAATTTTACGGACACAAGGGATACACCAGACTGCCGCAGTTTCGTCCCCCCTCCTGGGACTCGTCAGTGGTTAATTTATGTGTCAATTGAACAAAGTATTTTATATTGTTAATTTTGCTCTATATGAAAAACTTTTCAACTAATGTTTTTCTAAAACTAGTGAATGGATTTTAAAGTTTAATACCTTAATTTAAAGGTATTCGAACCTTATTTTGAAAAATTATTTTTTTTTTTTTAATTTATTTTTTTATTTCCAAAATTTAATATTTCCTGTAAATTTCAGAATAGAAGTCGAATATATTCTATTTTTTCCGATTTTTTTCCATTGTAGTTACCACGAAAAATTACATTTTGTATCTGAACATTATATTTTCAAGCGTGTTAACGAAAATGTTAATGCATGCATGTATGCAAAAACACACGCTACAAATTCATAATGTTCTTGAGCATTATTTGTTTTGCTTTTTCTATGTGCCGTTAGGAAAAATATCGGAAAAATAGAATCCATTCGACTTCCATTCTGAAATTTACAGGAAATATTAAGGTTATATTGAGCTTGAAGAAAGTATTTTTTTCAGATTTTCGACTTGTTCGAAGATGGCGGAAAAAAGAAATTAAGAAAAAAAAAAACCCAAATTAAAAAACTTTTTTTTAAAAAGAAGGTTCAAATACCTTCAAAATAAGGCATTAAACTTAAATCCTTTAACTAGTTTTAGAAAAACATCAGTTAAAAAGTTGTCATGTCGGATGACTTTTCACGATTTTGACGATTTTCAAATGCCCATAGCATTTTCAAAAACAATTTTTATTTTTTTTCTGGAAACACGGGTAAAATATTTTTTAATGTTTAATACGTCTGGCAAATTTAAAGTAAATCGGAAGATGGTATTGTAAAAAAGGTGTTCGGTATGACATGGAATGACTCATATGTGAAGAATATTTAGTATTATTAAGGATTTCATTATTGTTATGTTGAAAAAATTCATAGTGATCATGAGGAAGAGGTGTGGTAAAAAAGGTGTTCGGTCTGACATGGAATGACTCATATGTGAAGTATATTCTGTATTATTAAGGATTTTATTATTGTTATGTTGAAAATTCATAGTGATCATGATATGTTTCATAAAGATTGTTGAAACTGTAACATTGGACGAAAATTTATGAACACTTTTTCAGTTTTTTCTCAAGTTCAAAAAATATATTAAAAAAAATTGTGTTAAAACTATTTTTTGGCAATTCCTTCTATGAAAAATTCCATGGGACATACATATATATCCCATTGGTCATCAACGGCCAAAATTAGTGAAACAAATACCTTACCCAAGTAATGACGAATGACGTGCCGAGTTTATTTATTTACTCACAATATAATTTCTGTTACCGATTCAAGTTTATTTATAAAGTTTTAAGTAAAGTTTATTTTCAAATAAAGAATCAATTAAAATCCACAGAACTATTTTTTTCAACTTTTTCTGTCGGTGGTTTAAAAACTTAACTATCGTATAGAAATATACGCTCTTTCGGTAGTAGTAGTTAAATATTATCAGTTAAATTTTGAATTTTTTTTTCTCTTTCAAAAAAAAAAGTCCAATAATTCCCATAATATTTTTTACAGAAAGAGTTTTTTTAAATACAAATTTATTTCAATCGAATTTACAAGAAATTCAAACCTACAAACAACTACATACATTGGCTTGGGTATTCATTCTGTTTTGTAATCACAAAAAAAGACTTCTAAATTTCACAAAATAAGGAAAAAAAAAAATTGTTTTAACGTTTTGCCCGTTAAATATTAAAGGTTATTTTAAAAGACTTTCTGTTGTTTTTACTACTTGTATCGGTTATTTAAACAATGTTTAAAAATAAATATCAAAATGTGTTGAATGTAATGGAAAATCAGTAGTCCTATTTTAATTCTGTTATCAATTAATTGAATAGCTATTTTCGGTACTTTTTAACGTAATAATATTGTGAGTGTATTATCCTGTTTCCGTCATATGACACATGTTTTTTTTTAACTATTTTACTATATAAAACACGAATATGTAAACATTTTATAAAATAACTTGAGGCTAACATCGAGTTTTGACTGTAGTCCTAAAACATCGCTTTTATATGATAATTTAAAATTGTGAAAAGATAAAATAAATTTGGATACACAGCTTGGTATCTAACGATAAAAATCTTTAAATATCACAAATTAAATCGATAAAAAATTGCTTAAATTTCAATACAAACAAAAAACAAAAAAAAAAACTAAACAAAACCTGCAATTTTAACTATGACGACCAACTTTATATCCCAGTGTAATTGAAATAAATGAATTTAAAATATCTTAATGTTTCTTGAAACGTGAAGGATTGGACCATGTCGTAAACAAATTTGTATCCCTTATGTCCAATAGCGTTCGAGAGAAAATATGTTTGAAAAATAATGAAAAAAATATTAATATTTTGTTAATTTTGGGGTCACCCTATTCGGCTTTAAGGCCATATTGGTCCATGTGGCTGGTATGATATTTCCTTTGTCGATACACTCTAATTAATATTTTTATTATTTTGTTTTATTTCAAAATATTATTTTGAAATTTACATATTTGCCTCCACGCCAATTATTGGATTTATAAAAAAAATCTTTAAAATATTTCCAATATATTTACATTTTCATTTGTAAGAAGTATTTCTAACAACATTTAAATTCATCGATTGTCTACACCATTTGCAATTGTATATCCGAAGTTATCTATTGTATTTCATATTTAACAATTGTATTTCAGATTTAACAATTGTATTTCAGAAGTTATCAATTGAATTTTAGATTTAAAATTGTATTTTTTCTTCTTCTTAGTTTAAACGAGCTTTAGATCATTTATTTATTAACTTAATTCATTAACTTAATAAATTGTTCCCTGAAGAAGTCACCCAACGTGGAGACGAAATATTGGAAATACAAAATTAATAGATAAATCTTCTTAAGCTCGTTTAAACTAAGAAGAATTAAATTAAAGGAGATCAAAGTAAATTTAACATTTTTAAAAATGGTATTTCAGAAACTATTCATTTGTATTTTAGATTCAATAATTGTATTTCAGAAATTATCAATTTGTATTTCAGAAATTTTCAATTGTATTTCAGAAATTATCAATTGTAATTTGGAAATTATCATTTGTATTTCAGAAATTCTCAATTATATTTCAGAAATTAGTGATTGTATTTCAGAAATTATAAATTGTATTTCAGAAATTGTCAATTGTATTTCAGAATTATAAAAATTAGTATTTATTTTGTCTCTTATATGCCATAGTACCTTTTAGAAAAATTTCAAAATGCATTAATTGATGTTATTGGTATTAAGTTTTATATTAACGAAGTACTACAAACAATTGATTTATACCACTTATAGATTCCGTGGAATTGTTTTAACGAAATTTGGTAGAAATATATAATGGTGTCTCAATAAGCTTTTTCTGAAGTTTTTTTGTATACTTCTTGTAAAATCGGCAAATGACCTTATAAACCACCGCGGGTGGTGAATATATTGAAAAATTTACTTTAGCTAGGGCTATAAAAAAAGTTCCAAACAGTTCCACGACTTTTTCTTATAAGTTAAAAACAATTACTAATAAGTGTAAAAAAGTCAAGTGGAGGTCCCCCCGTTGTCCCTTTCAATAAATAGAGCATATTTTTCTTAGGTAGTACACCTAATTCTGAAAATCCCACATGCAAATGACAGGCCAACTGTCAGAAGATTGAATTGAAGCAAGTCATAAAGAGTATAAAAATTTAAGACAACATTACTCCAGAAAAACTTCAAGAGTCAATACCAACAGTGAAATATTTAACTGGATGCTGGTTTCTTCGGACCCTGTTGTGACCGATAACCGAAAAAAAAGCTAAAAAAAAGTAAAGCAAAACTTAATGAAACTGTATTAAATATGCTAATGCTGCTCACTTTCTGTGGCAACGAAGAAGAGAATTATGAACACTAGTTTGATGATGCCAAGAAGATAATATAAAAATTAATATTATGTCCCCGTATCTCATCTTGATAATTAAAAAAAATGTGAAACAATTAATTATAATTCGTATTATTTTTAAGTAGTATCATCACCAGTTGATCAAATTTAAATAAAAACTTTTAAAATATATAATTATTAATTTCGCTTTTATAAGTATTCTCGTTTTAAGTTTTAATTATGCCTAATGTTTTGAAATTTGAATTTTTAATTTTTAAAACCTGACAACAAAAATCCCGTATAATAAGTATTAAGCGAATTCGATAATTTTTTTGAAATTGTCCGCCATATTGGATCCGCCATTTTGAATTTTTAAAAACTAACATCAGATTCGTAATCATAGACCCCAAAAATCCCGTGTAATAAGTTTCAAGCGAATTCGATCAATTTATTTTAAAATTGTCCGCCATATTGGATCCGCCATTTAAAAACTAACATCAGATTCGTAATCCGCGACCCTAAAAACCTTGAGGTACCTAGTTGTATTAACATTTATTGAATCCATATGAAGTAATTTTGTCGCACTAAATTTTCCATTTGTCATTTTCCATTGTGCACCGGCCTTCTTTCTGTAAATTAATAGTTTTTGAAAAATGTTTCTATAAAAAAATGTTAAAAATTGTATTTTATAATTAATTATATGGCAACACTGGAACAATAGTTTTAAAACGTTTTTTAAATATTTTTACAGTTAAGATTACAAGCTATCACATGCTGTTTACTACGTTGTTATAGCTCTCTTATATCCAAAATTATCAGGTCTTAAAAGTATGTTAAGTTAATTATGTAGCCAATTTGTACTGTAATTATGAATGTAAAATTACTAAAATTAATGCAAATTCAAAAACTAAATAAAATTTCATTCACAAAAACAATGCTTTTTAGACAATCTTGTTTTTTTAAAAAAATAAAATAAATCGTGAGTTTATACGAGGAACAGTTCAGTTTTTATATGTAGTTCGGCGACATTTGTACGTTATAACAGTTGAATGTAACGCCTTATTCGATAAGTTAAAAAATAAATGACTGTTTACTATTTGAAGTTCCACGTGAATTAAGCAATAAAATATTCAAATTGTAGGGTGTATTATTTAAAGTTCTGAAATACAATTGATATTTTCTGAAATTCAATTGAAAATTTCTGAAACACAATTGATAATTTCTGAAATATTATTGAGAATTTCTGAAACACAAATGATAATTTCTGAAATACTATTGTGAAATCTGAAATACAATTGCTAATTTAAGAAATTCAATTGATAATTTTTGAAATACAATTGATAGTTTCTAAAACACAAATGATAATTTCTGAGATACTATTGTGAAATCTGAAATACAATTGCTAATTTAAGAAATACAATTGATAATTTTTGAAATACAATTGATAGCTTCTGAAATACAATTGATAATTTCTGAAATACAATAGATAATTTCTGAAATACAATTGATAATTTTTGAAATACAATTGATAGTTTATTTCGGAAATACAATTTATTTCGGAAATACAGTACACCTTTGTATCCAACATCAAGACCATTTCAAACATAACCAGCTACATTCATCAAAGTTTCTCAGTTCCAATTCCTTTCTTAATCTATACTGCCGATCGAAAAAAAAATTATAATTTTTAAGATAGTTTGTTAGTTGTTGAAACAAGGCTTTTTCGAAAAATTTTATCAATGATCGGCATAATCGATATATGACGATCATATTATTAAAAATTTCATTTGTGTAATGTTATCACAACCTGGACTATTCTTTGCATTCAATCTATCCAAAATGTGTTAAATTTTTGTATTTTTCTATTGCTTCGAAGTTAAAATGGCTAATTGCAGAATTTAATTTCCGAAATATGTTTATATCATAACCTGGTTCTTGTGGAATGCTATCTCGCATTTCTTTTATTTTCTATTGATTTGAAGTTAAAATGGCTAATTGCAGAATTTATTTTCCGAAATATGTTTATATCAGAAACCTGGTTGTTGGGGAATGATATCTCGCATTTCTTGAACCGATTTATAAAAGAAATCATTAAACGCTGTTGATATTTCTTCATCCAATGTAATTATAGTTTTTATTACAAGATTTTAGTTCTTTAAACGTTAAACTTCGGAAAATCGCTTAAAAAATTTTTTTTAATACAACAAAAAACTAAAAATGGGACATATATGAACAATTCGTCGTCAAAGGGTTAATTTACAATTTTTTTTCAATTATAGTACAAATAAAATTTACGTAAAACACTATTTTTGAGTTGTTTTGACATCATTTTCTATCTATTTTATACCTTTTTATAAAGTTTTAATTCTAGGCCCACTTTAGGGTATTTACATATTCCCTAATGTGGACCATTTTACTTGTTTTAAAAATTGTTATATAACTTTTTTATATTAGTTGCCACACGAAAATGATTTATGAATAAAAAATGCCCCAAACGGTTTACCTATAAGCTGATGTATTTGGAATAGTCCATTTACAAGGGAAGTATCCCGATATGTTGTAGAGAACAAAAAAATTAAGGGACCCATGTGTTTTTTAGGCTGCCCAATCTCATGTTTAGGCGTTACAAGGTGTGGATAAAAATATCCCATTTTACGTTTTATTGGCTTTATTTCGTTCTATTAAAAGTTACCTATGGACACATTTGGTATCAAATGAAAGGTTTTTTGAAGACACATTCACTTGTGTACAAATTATGCCTTAAAACTTTCAAGTATTTTTGTTATTAAAAACAATGTGTTTTGAGAGTAACATTAAATCTGGCGTTTTATTAAAGAATTTTAGTTGTATGAGACCAAAAATAATGCGTGGCAATAACTATTTAAGTTAATCGAGAGGGGCTGCTTGAGCTTTTTCCGATAATCGAAACCGCTCTTTTTCCGAAGAGCCTTTTTCCCCTATATTTCAAATAATTCTAAAATGTGGCAACTCAAAGTCCACTATATAGGCCATATGGGTATCAAATAAATCTAGTTTTCGTAAATTAAAGACAAATTTTCATACAAAAACAAATGCATTTTTAACACTACTTTTTAACCCTTAAACGTGAAATTGGGCAGCTAAACTGTTTGGTTTTTATGCAATTTTTTCCAATAATTCTAAAATGTGGCAACTCTAAGTCCACTATATAGGCCATATGGGTATCAAAATTAATAAATCTAGTTTTCGTAAATTAAAGACAAATTTTCATACAAAAACAAATGAATTTTTAACACTACTTTTTAATCCTTAAACGTGAAATTGGGCAGCTAAAAAAAATACGTATCACTTTTGCTTTGCTCCTTTACAACATATACAAAGTTAATCATAATATGTTAGTTCGGGTGGGTATACCTCCCTTGTTAGTTTTTGTATATAGCCCAAATACCAGATGTAAGGCCACATTAGGATACCCGTGCAAATTTAAAAAAAATATAAAGTATAGATATTGTACTTGGTCTACATTAAAAAATTCTCTAGTGGACTAAAAATTACTCTACAGAAAATTTAAAAATAGCAGTTAGTTATGGCCGACACTGTGTACTTTTATACTCGTTTATTGACCATACACTCACTTTGGTAGTAAATCAAAAAATCACGGGTTTTGGGACAATATAAAATGGAAAAAACGTCTGTATGTTCGTATGCCATAAAACAATAACAATAATATCCTGTATTATTGACCAACTTTATATGCATTTGACTACAAGTACGACAATTTTATTTGTTTCAGGTAGTAAATTCTGACTCTAAGCCATTAACTGATTTATTTGTTTTTGTTGGTTTGGTTGTTTCACAGGTTCAATGGTTGATTTATTTTTATTTATTTTTTTGGTTAAAATTAAAAAAAAAATAAAAAATTAAAATCTCGAATTTATTGTTTATTTTACTTAAACAAGGTAAAAGCATTAAATATTCTTAAGAATACTAAAGTCCAGCTTAAATGAAATGATTTATAAATAAAACAATAAGTTGGTATAAAAGGAAAAAAATTAAATAAACTCCGAACAGAACGCAGAAAACAAACCAGAACAAATGGTTTTTTTTTAGCTAAAGAACATATAAAAACATTGGCTAACATTATGGTTGGTTGTAAAAATAAGGAAGAAGAGGAAGAAGAAATTGAAGTATGTATTGTTGTAATATTTTTCTTAATAAAGCTTTTTAACTGAATAACAATCATTTTTACATATGTGATAAATTGTGGAAGGGCACAGTGGGTCGAATTGCTTTGAAATGCATGCAAAATAAAGATGTTCGTAATAATACCCTACGGGAAATATAAAGTCAACTGACCTCAAAGAACTAATACCATGACTGGTTAAAGCAGGACTTATCACATAACTATTATAATTTGATAGTACTGTTGGTTCAGAGGTGTTAATTATCTATGTTTGCGCTATTCTTAAAAATATTTAAAGTTGGGGCTAAAGATTCATTTTTTTTTAACTTTATGGCACATTAATAGAATCTTACAGGATAATAAACCACAATCTATTGACTTCAAATCCTTTTGCGTGAGTCAATTTCTGTAAGGGGCGCAAAAGTATTGCTGGTTTAAATTTTAAATTTTAAAAGATTTAAAAAATTTTTTAAATTATCGAAATTAAATATTTTTATTGAATTTTCAAAAATTTCGCACAAGTATACCATTGTTTACTACTTTTTGGAGTTTTCATGGAAATTTACTCCCTTAATTTGTGCTTTCCAAAAACTCAAATTTTGATAATTTGTTTTGGAGATTATATTTGAATTTAACTTAACCAGTTCAAGATGCTTAACATGATGCTTTTTAATACTTACTTAATTTTATTTGGTCCATAAAGGATTTATTTCCTAAAATTTATTAAGGCTCCTCAGGTTTTGTGTTAAAGCATTGACAAATCGTACAAATAATGTTAATGTTGACGAAGATCGCGCAACAGTGTTGATGTGCCGGAGCAAAACGTGTTTGCGTAAAAGAGTAAATTTTTAAGTACACAGTGGCTTTTGAAAGAATTTGGGATGACGTTCAATTATATGCATTGCCACTATTATTTATAGGTTTTAAAAATCTATATGATTGTTTGCTATATAGAAAAAAAAAAAAACAAAAACAAATTATGAAATTATTTCATAATTTTAAAAAAATCTCTAAAAAAAATTTAAATCTTAAAATTAGCATTTAAATTTGTTTGTTCTCTTCTAATTTTAAGTTGTAAAATAACAAAAAACTAAGTTCACGCAGCAAACTGGCGTTCAAAGGACTTGTGTTTCAGGACCTATGTATACGGGTTTTATCTTGTCATTTCAGTTGTTGGCTGGGAACTTTACTCTTGCGTGGTGCTGTCAAAAGGGATTGCCTGTCAATCCATCTAAGACAATCCTGGTATCATTTATAAATAGGAGGAATCTTTTCTTGTCTATGCCTGGTGTGACAATAAGCTTCTAGGACAGTGCTAAGTACCTTTGGGTAATCCCTTACCTGGAACGAACATCTTGACTACGATTACAAAAAAGCCACCAGGGCACATTATGCCTGTCAGAGGCTTTTTTTAATGACACGTGGCCTAAGGCCACATATGTTCTACTGGTCGTTCAATACACTCACAATATTATTACGTTAAAATCTACCTAAAATACCTATTAAATTACTGCCGACAAGGGCAACGTCAATTATATTTCACAATCATTCACTTGTGAAAAATGTTTATATTTATAATAATTTCAGACCTACGCTCGCACTCGTAGTCTTCAACGCTTCGTTTAAAAATTCTAAATTTTACAATACTACACATGGGACATAATTACAGGCCAATTACTTTTTTACATCTAATTACATGTAATTGGGTGTAATTGAGTAATTGGCCTGTACTTAAATAACCAGATGTTGTTACTACTCCCCATGTTTAGTATATAAAATTTTACAAAATTTCCAAGGAAGTGTTTAAGACCACATGAGTGAACGTATATCTGGAATTATTAATGATATTGAAAATGTTCACAAGTGAATGATTGTGAAATGTAATTGACGTCGCCTATGTCTGATTAACTGAAAACACAATTAAAAAAGGACTACTGATTTTCCATCATATTCAACACGTTTTGATATTTATTTTTAAACATTGTATAAAAAACTGATACAAGGAGTAAAAATTTAACAGACTGTGATTCTGACCTTCATTGAAAATTCTTCTGGCGCAAATTCAGATACTACTTTTTGTTTTCGTAGCTGAAATTTTAAATATTTGTACTTGTTTTTTATGAGTGTATAAGCGAAAATTGCAAATGAACGATTAAAATTGATCGAATATACAAAGAATATATCATAGATGTGGCATCATCTACAACATATGGAAATACAGTTTACATTACATTTCTAAAAATAGAACTGTTGTGTTTTTGGAGTTGTCACTCTGAGATTATGTATGCAAGAACAAAAACACCGTGTATTGAATAAAACTAGTTTTAATCACACAATAAAACTCGACCTGGCGATAGATCAGTGCGCTAAAGCGCTCTGTCTAACGTGTAGTGCGAGTGCATGTGGTATTAGAAATCAGTTTATCTATACCACGGTCAGTGATTGCACAGAAAATTTCATATAGACGCAATCGAACAAATAAAATCACAACAAATAATAGATTATTCAAAAAAAACAGGGTCACTGACGAAGGTTCAATACCAGAAACTGCGCAGTCTGATTCAGAAAAATTGAAAATTTACAATGTAGTTATGATTTTTAGAAAATACACTCATTCTTCTCTACCACGCCTGTCACAATTGAACTAGTTCAGTTTCAACCTTTCCCTACCTATGAATAATGAAAACAATAAATGGAAATGAACGAAATGAACTACTAAACACAACTCTAATCCATACCGCTGTGTGTTGATGCACGTTTGTTAGGGAATTCAAGCAAAAAAATTTTGAGTTATTGACCGCAATACCATCTGGAAATATTTATTTTGTATAAAACAAGGATTATTGAATATCGGTAAGGCGCCATATCGGTGTTGACGTTTGCAAAACAGATTACAATGGGAAATATTAATTTTTGATTCGGAGTAAATTGTGTTTGTAATAAAGCAACAAAAACTTAAATAGTTTAAAAACAGTCGAAATTTAAGCCAAAAATATTATTTACTCCAAAACCTTTTTTTATTCTATAATTTCCAGGAAACTCAGATAACTAAGAAGTATATTTCATCTTGAGTTCTCGTTTAAACTATTGGTAAAACAGTCGGATTTTTTTAGAGTTGTGTAGTTCGTGAACGAACTTGTTCAATTGTGCTAGTGAGCTAGTTCGCAAACTCCAGCTCTTTAGCACTTTTCGTTCTTTTTTGTCATTTGAGTATTATTTTCTTTATGTTGCTTTTAAGTTTATTTTTTTCTTTGTTTTTCAATATTGCCAGCTCAATTTTTTTTAATGTTAAAATAAGTGTCTAAAGGTGCATTGACATCTACTATCGAAATCCAGTTTAAACTAGATTTTAATAATATGGTAGTGTATTAAATGATACGCGAACTATATTTCGAAATCTGGTTTAATTTGGATTTATCAAACAAACAATCTAACGAACGATTGAACGAAATTGTCAAATCTCGATAGAACTAGAAGAGCGACCTAGAGATTTTCAAATCTCCAATTATAAAATTTTACAATTTAAAAAAAAAAAAAATTCGGAAAATCAACGATTTGACTTCAGGGTTTTATTAGGCAAATATTATGGAAACAAATCTGCAAACATTGTACGAATTTATTTTATACTTTTTTTAAGGCAGCGATTTTATTTCAGCGGATTTCCAGAACACAGCCACTTATTTATCTTTTAGGTAGTTTTATTCTCTGTTTTGTTAAAGAGTATTAGTTTTTAGCCTTAATATGTCAACATGAGCTCATAAACTTTAATCCTCTAAATTAGGGAAAATGGAGATACATTAAATTGCCCCTGTTTAATGTCAAAGGTAATTATTTTGGAAATTTTATTTTTTGTTAACATATTAATATAAGATATAAAACTATGCGGACATTGATGAAACTAGTTCCTCTAAATTGCTTGTTAGGTCAGAAAATAGTTTTCTTCATTTAATTCCGGCACATTAACCCTTAAGTGCTGTTGTAGTATATGCGATCCCATGATGATAAACAAATCTGTATTTAATTATAGCGTAATATGACCCTTACAACAGCACCAACAGCCCTTAGCAAATGTCAATGTTGTGGAATTAAATAAAGAATGTTGTTTTTAAACCTAACGAAATACTATCAAGTAAATTCATCAATATCCACCCAGAAATATCTGTTTATTTATTATTATGGTAAAAAATGAAAAATCTCCTAAAATTTGACCTTTGACCATAAACAGAATTAATTTAATGTAACTCCATTCAGACGATATAATTATGTGATCTTGAGTTATTTTATTCAGTCTAAAAACATATGAATATAAAAAAAAAACAAAAAAAAAAGTACTAAAAGCAAAATATGAGTCAAAAATCGCTGTTTTCTCGAAATCTGCTGAAATAAACCGCTGACCTAGCCAAATTTAATAAGGAATTCAAAACAGTTTTGCAGTTTTATATCCGTAATATATTCACAATAAAACACTGAAGTCCAATCGTGGATTTTCTAAAATTTCTTTAACTCTCTAACCGCGTTACGCGTTTTTGCATGTGTTCGGCATGAAAAATAAGCTCTACAAATTTTCATTACTTTAGGCGATATAGGCCAAAATATGTTTAGAGGTAATCTCGAAAACTAATGCACGAATAGAGTAGTAAGTTTAGTCACACATTATTTCTCTTAAAAAGATATAATTGCAACACAAAAATAAAATTTTGCATGCTTATATTTAAGAAGATGTGGCGATTTTCGATTTTCGGAAAATGCTAAGTTGAACGAAAATGCACTTTAACTTCAATGTAGGTCCGTTAAATCTTAAACGATTTACTAATTATACTAAATATATTACTTCTGCCAAATTTCACAAAAATCCGTTTATTCGTTTTCAAGTTAACATGATGTCATATAAAGATATCCTGATCGAGTGCCGTGTGTTCTATCAAAAAAAAACTTAAGCTTCAATCATACTTTGTGTTGATTATATCAACGATTTTTAGTGATTTGAAATATGTTGTTAACGATTTTAAAAATTGTGTTCCTTTCAAAATAATTATTTTTTGATATTTTACGAAATATCCATTTTTACATTTATCGCTTCCAACCGTGCACTGTACACGAAAAATTTATTCACAAAACATTTAGCAAAAGTTTGTTTTCTATCGTAATAAATTATAAGTCTCATTATATCAGTTATCGTTCCTTAGCTCGTTAACAGTTAGTTGTATAACTGGTAATTCTAGAACTAATACATGCTCTATAAACGCGGACCTCTGGGACTTGTGCTTTTATTAGGCTAAAGCCAAGCAATCGCAAGATCGTATGGTCTCGTACAGACGACAGATCTTTCAAATGTCTGCCCTATTAACGTTTGATGATAGTATCTAGCACTACCATAATTACACATTTGACACATTTGGGAGCGATAGTTTTGAAGTCAAATAAATATTTCTAGGGCCTAGCCCGGTCAATATCTCAACCATTTTTTTTCCTCCATACTAGCTTGGCGACCCTAATGTTTATATAAAAAATATATTGTTATACTTTATTGTTGCATTTCTAAGTAGCAGTCTTGAAATTTTTCTATATCATTAATAATTTCAGACCTACACTTGCCCACACTTGCGAGCCTTGGACAATTTGTAAAACTTCTAATACCAAATATGGGGATTAATAACAACATCTGAGTATTTAATTACATGGCAATTACTCAATCAAACCCAATTACAATGAGTTAGACATAAACAAGCAATTGGCCTGTAATTAAATACATAAATATTGGTATTATTTCCCAGGTCTGGTGTTGATAAAATTGAAAATTTTCCAAAGAAGCGTTTAAGCCAACAGTTGTGAGAGTAGGTCTAAAATTATTAATGATATAGAAAAATATAACAAGCGATTGATTGTGAAATGTAATTGACGTCGCCCAAGTCTGCTACGTTGTAATTTCAAAGTTATTCACGTGTCTTTGTTTGTATTAACGTTGAAGAATGTATTTCAAGTTTTAGTGACATTTTAACTTTTAATGGTCAGCGACATCTGTAAGTTATTTTCCAACAAAATGTAGAAAGAAATACTTCAATATCAGAATGTTTATGAAGACGCAGGCATTTGGAATAATTGTCGCAAGATCAAAAAACAATTCATGACGTAAAAACTTGTAGCGGTCTTCATCGACGTAATAAGCTTGAAGAAATAGTATTTTTTATAAAGAACCCAGCAAAACCTTATGGTGCATGTTACCTGGTAATAAGTAAAACTCTTTACTTTTACATTGCTTCGCAACTGTTTAAAAAGTTTATATAATTCTTAACCTGTAATTAATCTAAGTAGTTACCTCGATGGCCATGTCCTTGTTAAAATAATAGGGTTTGTAACACAGAAAAAAATATTTCCCTAAATTTTTTAATTAAATCGAATTGTTGAAAATTTTAAAAGTTGTCAAATAAAAATTAATTGAATCAATTAAATATTTGTTCGAACTCGGTAGAACGCTTGACATTTTTTTATACTATTGCTCAAAACATATTGTTGTTGATTTTTGTATTATTTATGTATGTAGTAGAGCGACTCAACTTGTATGGAAGAGAAAAAAGTGATTTTGTTACCCCTCTGAAAATAAAGCTTGATATGTTTTTATGATGATTCCCAAAATATTTTGGTTCTAGCGTTGACCATCCGTGAGCTGGACCATTTTTAAAAAAGGTATTTTTTTCAGTTTTTCGAATTGTTTTGTACTTTGCTCCAAGGTGCAATAGAAAAGTAACCAGTTACCGACCATAATTTCTTATTTCCATACTTATTACCGGGTAATAGAAAGTTTTGCTGGGAATATCTACTGTGAACACATCTTATGTGTAATGAGATTTTAAAGGCAGGAGTGTACAAAATTTAAGAATATTTTAAAATAATACTCTCAATCTAGATATGACATTATCTGATTGCAGGTTTTGTGGCTATTGCATTTTAGTGTGACAGTAATAATATTAAAAATCTTGTTTTTTTTTGATATTCCATCAAGTGACAAACTGTTTTAATTTCTATCAAGCCCTATCAAATCTTTTCATATTTTATATTATTATTTATTAGGCCCGATTACTGATTGTCCAGTTAAAATTTAACAAACAGTTTAATTGAAAATTTATGTGGAAAACAACAACAAATGTGTCAGTTAAAGTCCCAGTTAGTAGCTAACGGGACATTGTGAAAAGGAGGCTGAATGAGTTGCAGTTAATTTAATCCCGCGTACCTTTAGTTTGACAACCCGGTGTCCAACACACTCATATTTATATAAAAATGCATTCAATGCTTTTTTATGCTTCTTTGTAGAGTTTTAAGCCGCACATAAAGTTTATTGTCAATATAATCTCTTAACAATTGTTTGACTGCTGCTACTTCTTGTTTGTCTTCAAACATACACTTAAAATAATAATTTTGTTAAAAATCAATATATCAAGTGTTAACTAAATTTACGAAACTTCAAATACATTTTTTGTTAAATACCCATTTTAAACTAACCACAAAAGTATCGTCGGCGTCAATTTGGACCTATCCGTGACTGGTTAAAGTGGCATTTATCACAACAATTTTCAAATTTCTTTGAAAATTTACAATAAAACTAAAAAATATGTACGGGTAGTATGTTTATTAGAGTTCGTCATTAAAATTTGATTTTGGGATATCATCAGTTTTTTACGGTTTTTGCATAAATATTGGGTATACAAGTTAATAATGTCGATTTTTTTGCTTAAAAAATGCATTTATTATAATAACAAAATGAATTGAAACATTATTTAAAGTATTGCCCATCGTTAGCCACTACTTTTTCCCATTTTTCTGGTAGCATATTGATTCCGCGCCAAAAGAACTGCTCCGGTTTTGAGGTAAAGAATAAATCAAGGCAATTTCTAATACCCTATTCTGAAGTGAAGCGTATTCCAGTAAGGGCGTCCTGCATCGATCGAAACAAATGGTAGTCAGAAGGGGCAAGGCCTGGGCTATAGGGCGGGTGAGCCAAAACTTCCCATCCACTGTTTTCCAAATAGTTTTTGACCGGTCTTGCAATATGTGGCGAGCGTTGTCATGATGGAGGATTATGGCCTCGTGTCTGGTCGAATCAATTGTGTTCGGTACAGGTGCCTTGTGATCCACTGACCCGATTTCAACAGCTCATAATACAAAACACCCTTCTGATCCCACCAAATACAGAGCATTGCCTTGGTGCCATGCATATTCGGCTTCGGCGTTGATTTGGCTGGTTGGCCGGGCTTTACATTTGACTTTTTGCGGTTTGGGTTCCCGTAATGTTCCCATTTTTCATCACCAGTAACAACACGATGCAAAAATTACTTCTTTTTGTAGCGTTCAAAGAGCATTTCCGACATGCAAAATCGCCTTCCAACGTCTATCGGCTTCAATTCATATGGGACCCAATTTTCTTGCTTTTGAATGAATTCCAATGCTTTTAAACTTAGGGAAATGGCTTGTTGTGCGACTCCCAATTATAATGCAAGTTCTTCTTGCATTTGACAACAATCTTTGTGGAGTAATGCTTCCAATTCCTCATCTTCAAACTTTTTCGACTGACCAGGCCTTTCCTTGCCTTCTGTGTGGAAATCACAACTTTTGAATCGCACAAACCATCGTTCACAAGTTTTTTGAGTTGGTGTATGTTGACCGTAAGCTTCTACCAACAATCGATAACTTTCAGCAGCCGTTTTCTTCAAATGAAAAAAGGTTATCAGACTGCTCCGCAAAACATATTTTTTAGGCACAAAATTCGACATATTATAGCGATTGGAAAAAATGTGTGTTTACTGTCGAATACTGAATTATAATGGCAGAAGTTTACCCTCCAAAATACCATATTTGTTATTATTCACACAAACCATATGTGATAGTTATGCCACATGTTGTCCAAATCGACATTTTTAACTTGTATACCGATGAGCGTGGTGGCCGAAAATACTGAATTAGGTCCCTTTTACTACAGAAATAAAAGGGATGTATTTATATGAAATTTGAACACGACATTCGATTTTACGCCAAAAATTATTAAAAAAGCTTTTTTCCCAGTTTTAAAAATGCACCGCTTAGGAAATAGAGAGGACGGAAAACGCTCTATTTTTCAAAAACTTTTAAAAATTATTGTTTTCAATCCCACACTATAAAAATGTGTTTTATTTATTCCACATGGGAACGTCGGACTTAGCTTCTACAATAATATTCCAAATTATTTTATTATGACATATACTTTTTATTTCGTCAAAGGTTGGGTTCGCCGTTTAAAAGCAGTTCTTCTTATGCTTCCGCTTAGCTTTCTCAATGTGTGCCCATTTCCACTTACGTCTAGGTGTCTCGTTCGTGCGCTTCCAAAGGTCTATGTTGGTAATAGTTTTTGGCCAAAATATGCGACATAGTATGCACAGACACACAGACATTTATTTGTAAATATTTCGCGAACCGCTGAAAAGACATTAAGGGATCAATTATGGATATTTTGCGGCCCGTTAAAAAGTTGTTATTGTTATTAATACATTTTTACTGGGTTACCATAAACCGAAAAGGTTTGCACATTTTTGTCAACTAAAAAGGCTTTATGATGGTGTGTGTTGTCAAAAAATACGTTATAAGTTTTTTTATTTTGATTTTTTTCCGACCACTCTATTTCCTATTTTCTATTTTGCACATTGCGCATGTAGAAGTTTCTACATGCGCATTGCACATATAATTTATATGTACTATATAAGTTTTTAATTATTAAAACTAGTTTTTCAAATTGTAATATTTGTTCCCTGAAGAAGTCACCCAATGTGGAGACGAAATATTGGAAATAAATAATTTATAAATAAATAATCTTAAGCTCGTTTAAACTAAGAAGAATTAATATTTTTTATTAAAGTAAAAAAAAAACCAGCGTTATAATTATTAGATTTTAAGCAGGGTTGGCATTCTACACATTTTCATACACACAGAGGAATAAAGTGCCAACCGAATGGAATGGAAATGCTATTAATGGTGTCAACTTAAAACTTCAGTTAGTACAACGATATTTACATTAGATTTCTGAATATTTTGGGTTGTGCAACTAAAATTCAGTTGAATTAACCGATCTTTGTTGTGAAACCTAACGTTCAGTTCTGTCAACCGTCTGAAATTCGTAGTAGCCGAATTTGAATCGAAGTAACCGAATTTCAGTTAGCAAATAGCTAAATTTTTCTCTGTGTGTAATAACGGCAGATGTACATCAAGACCAAATGAAAATTAAAAAAAGGGGAATCCATTAAGGACATGTGAGTTCTTGTATAACCAGTAATATTTTGCTATTTTACCGGTTTGATTTTGAAATATCTGGAACTAAAGTTAAAATAATGCTAATATACCGAAACACCAATTTATTACGGTATTTTGTAGATATAACAAAATTTAAGCCAACGAACATATATACTAAAGAAGAACCAAGGTACTCAACATCTGTTAAATTTTGTATGCCAACTGGTTTTAAGAGAAACAGTTTTTTAGAGGTTTTTTAATGTAGTTGTTTTGAACAATCTGAAATTAATGTAGTCCTAAATGGGGAGATTTAGCCTGCATAAAAAAATATCGTAGTGATCCATAATACCGACAGTATTTTTAATTATTTTGTATAATAAGGACGTGTAAAGTTTGCTGTTTATTTCTGCTCTTGAAAAAATTTGCAGGTCTTCTACTCGAACAAAGAATTTGATTTTCTTCCTCTGTAAATGTTCCTTTTTTTGTTTTTACTTAGCGTTTTAAATTAAATTTATGTTTCAAATTCAGGTTCATAAAAATCATACATTTTTAGATTTAACATTATTTTTTTAAAATTAATATTTACATGTTTTACAAATGAATTTATAAATTTATGTTTTATAAAGGAATTTAGAAAAATTAAGCACTACTTGTGTACTTAATTGGGACAAAATAAAAAGTACTGATCTCCAAAACATTTTCAATTTTAGATTAATATTACATTAAATTGTATCAAATTTTATATAATTTGATCATATTTGATAGACCCATTTTTCGGATCAAACTATATGAGATTAGATCGCATGAGATACCTTGATATCAGCTCATGTATGCCATTTTTCGGATCAGATCTGATGAGAAATGACGTGATGTTTAGTTATACAGTTGCGTTCAAACCATTTGCAACTGAAATCATGGTTTAGGTAATTATAATTTTTTGATTAAATTAATTATTCATAACTTCTCAAAATAAAAAAAGTAATTTTAACAAAATAAGTCGATAGTGCAGTGGAAATACAAACAATGGTTTTAACGCTCAGTATTTTGTAGCGTAGTCATTATTTTTTATAACTTCTGAACACCTCTTAGGCATTGAGGCAATGAGCTTTTTAATATAAGCGTCAGAAATTTCATTACACTGCTTCTCCAACTCGACGAAAAGTTCATCAACATTACGAAATACCTTATTGCCGATATTCCGTTTTAGAATCATCCACATGTTCTCAATCGGGTTGAGATCGGGAGATTGAGCCGGCCACAACATGATATTATTTTCATTTTCCTGCAGCCAAACTTTTACAACCCCCGCCGTGTGTTTTGGTCGAGTGGCATTTTCCATTCAGCATACGGAAGCATAACTGAACTCAAAAGATCTCTATAGATTGTGGCCGTCATTGTGCTAGTAATGCGGTGAATTGGGCCAATCCCATTTCCTGAAAAACACCCAAACACCATAATGTTTCCACCTCCGTGCTTCACTGTGGTGGTTGTGTATCTGGGATTAAACTTTTCGCCTCGTGGTCTTCGAACATTGGCTCTTCCATCTGATCCCCGGAGGTTGAATTTAGACTCATCTGACCACAATACATTTTTCCATTGCTGTTGAGTCCACTTCAAATGGGTTCTCTGGGAACTGCTATGGGATATTTCGTAAAAAAATGCTTGATTTTCCGATCTTCTCTTACAGTTGTAATACGGAGTCTTAAACCTTTATGAGTTGTGTGAATGTTACCACTATTGACAATGCGACAAATCGGTGATTTTGGAACGGAGTACTTTACAGAAATTTCTTTTTGGGAAAGTCCATTTTGAAAATCATTTAAAACTTTTGATTTAAAATCAGAATTGTATTTATTTCCTGACATTTTTAACAAAAAATATTCTTACGATGTTTATGCTTCCAACATCTTATTACAACTATTAAATTTGTTTAAAAATGTAACGGCCTGAATCTCGTATTAAAAGGAATGCGATTACCGTTATATCCTAGCATTTTTTAGTATAAATTGTTTCGTTAAGAGTAAGAATAATGAGAGTTGCAAATGTTTTGAACACCTGCATTTTGAATACATCTATTATTATTAATTTTTTTTGTTGTTTAATTTAACGGAATTAATTTTTTTATTTGTTTAACATAAAACAATGTATGAAGAATATGTAAAAAATAAATTTTAGTAACTACCCAGGAAAAAATTACACATTCCAAAAAGAAGGTGATGCCCACACTTGCTTACATATCTCATTGCCAAATTTAGTAACTGCAATACCAAACTCATTCCAACGATAGAGTCAAAAAAGCAAGTAGTATTCAATATAATCAATTCTTTAAATTTAAACCAGAAAGCATGAACTCAATAACAAAGTAATTATGTATAACTTTTTGTACTCAAGAAGTAATCATATACTCGTTATTGGAAGTAGTTCCTAATTTTGAAAAAAATAAGTTATACAATTTTAAAGAATTTATCTCATATATTTTTTCAAAACAAATTTTATTTGCATTAAAATAATACTTAAAACAGAATTTGCGTTTTTTTTTTGAAAAATTTATATTTTCGTGGTTTATAGCTCCAAAATTATGACAGACCCATGTTATCATATCAATTCGGTGTTTCACTTTTTAGGATTTTATTTCCGTATGAGTTTTGATCGTTATATTTGAGTGACCTAGGAGAATCACGTGTGAGTAAAAGTTGAATTTACTTATGGAACTACTTCTTTTTTTTAAATGTAAGTACTTCTTATTTTTTCTAGGGAACTATTTATTTTTTTTTTTTTTTTGTGTAAGTACTTCGTAATTTTACAATGGAACTATTTCTTTATTAAAAAATGTATGTAGTTCTTAAAAATATAAAGTAAATGGTTCTTTGGTAAAAAAAAAAATCAATTCTAAAGAATCAATTATTTTAGTCTCACGCCCTGTTAAAAGAATCGAGTAGGTAATCTGGTAAGGAATGCGTTCTGCCCAAAATGCTTGATAACAAACCCGCTTACCTTTTTGGAAATTTTTTGCTGGGTAAGTGTGACTTGAAGAAAATAAATCAATGAAAACAACAAATGCGATCTCAGTTAAAAATGTTTTGACCACTACTGTATATGATCATATATGATTATATCGGAAGTTTTTCGTCGGGTAGTGATGTTATTAAACTTAAAATGTATTTGGAAAGTACACAATTTTACTATTAAATTATGATATCCTTATACAAAAATTTTTTTCAGTGTACTTTATCGAAATAAACATAGGCACATATGACAGAAGAATAGAAAATATTTTCGTATACCAGTTTATTTATGATGATAATTTAATTGGGTTTATTCTTGAGTTTTTTTTTTTGTTTGAAATGTCAGCTAAATTTGAAATGAATTGAATGAAAAATAAACTTGATTCAAATATTAAATTGAAAAATGTATAATAAAAATAATAAAATTTTCTTATAATTCTTAGAAAAAAAAAAACTGAAGTTGAATTTGATTTAAAATATAAAACTTAAAATTCAATAAATTATAAAGCATGATGAAGTATGAAAATTGAAAGAACTATTGATTTAAAAAGAAATTTACTAAGAAGAAAAGAATAAAATCATATTTTTTTTTGTTACGAGAATAAATAAAGAAATACTTGTATATAATCTTATAATTGAGGGTCTTGTATAGAAAATTTGTTATCCACCCATGGCATACATGAATAATACTTGCTGCTTTTTTAAAGAGTTTTTATACTTATTTCCTAGAGGATTTTTTGCTTTATATTTAGTATTATTTTTTTTTTGTTGTTACTATAGAAAACAGCATGAAAAATTCAGATATTTTTCTGTAACAACGCCTTCAGGTGAGCACACTTGCTCTAAATACTTCTGCAGTTCTTCCTTTTTTTTTTAAATATATTTGTTTCTTTGTTTTGAAGTATATAAGTTTTTTTTTGATCTTGTACTGTGTTTAGATGAACACTATTTTTTACAATATTAAAACTGAAAATAAAAGACTACAGAGCGTAGTAGTTAATAGGTTTCTTTCGTATTTTCAGCTTTCTAACCCACATAACTATTATAAAAAACAACAGGTGCACTGCGGTGAATTTGGAAAAAATAATGGTATTAAATATAAAACTTGTAAACTACTGATATGATCGGGGTACCGTGAAATAACTCCCAAATGAAATAAGTCCCAATGAAATAAGTCCCAATGAAATAAGTCCCAAAAAATGAAATGAGTCCCAATTTTAATAAATGAAATAACCTCCAAAGAAAAAATTAAATAAGCCCCAACATTTGGGAGTAATAAAATAGCTCCCAACAACTCCCAGTGAAAAAGTCCAAAAAAAAAAATGAAATAATTCCCAATTCAAAAATATCGAATTCTATTTATTTCATAAATATATGTAAAAATGTACATAATATTAAACATGGCGCTACGAAATAACCCCCAATGAAATAACCCCCAACGGCCAAAAATGAAATAACCTCCAAAAAAATTGTGTAAAATTGTTTGGGGGGTTTTTCATTTTTTTTTGGGGATTATTTCATCTTACGGTTTGGAGATTATTTCATTATGAAGCAACCCCCAATGAAATAAAGTCCAAAATTTAAATTCTTTGGAGATTATTTCATATGCAATTATTTTGGGGGTTATTTCATATTTTTTGGGGGATATTTCATTTTGCTAAAAGTGAAGTTTTTTAATATTTGTTAGTTTTTCTGCGTGGAGGCCTGCGGCCGCTCTTAGGGGTTTTCTCCTCCATGGGACGCGGCAGGTGGCTTCGCTGAATAAAGTTTCCCTGCGCGCGTCACACTAGGGAAGATAATGAGACGCGCGCACGAAAACTGTATTCAGCGAAGCCACCTGCCGCGTCCTATGGAGGAGAAAACCCCTAAGATCGGCCGCAGGCCGCCAAGCAGAAAAACTGAACAGTGTAACAAAAGCATCAAAAATATGAAAACTTCATTTCTTTGGAGCTTATTTCATTGGGGGTTATTTCATTTCTTCCTTTGGGAGTTATTTCATTACGAAACAACCCCCAAATTTTGGGTGTTATTTCATTTTCACCTTTGGGGAATATTTCATTTCTTTTGGGTATTATTTCATTTTTTTTTGTTGGGACTTATTTATTTTTTTGGGATTTATTTCATTGGGGGTTATTTCATTTTGTCGTTTGGGTGTTATTTCATTGGGGGTTATTTCGTAGCGCCATTAAACATAGTATAAAGATAGAATTTAATGTATACAAAAATATACAAAAATACCCAGTAAAAAACGCTGCTTAAGGGGAGTTTTTAAGGGAGTAAGCCCAAAAGAATCCTGCTTTTTATATGGCGAATTCCCACTTGGAAGCATTACTTTTGGATATAATAAGAGCGGATTTTAGCGCTTACAAAAAGCAGTTATTTCATGGCTTTCAGTAATATCATATTTCATGTCTACATTATTACGATTAAAAGTAATAATATGAATATACATAATTTATTTACATAAAATTCTACAGATATTAATTATTTCTTGTTAAAATTTTTGACATATAATATAATCATTTTATTTTTATTTACCGCTCCACATGCTAGCTCTTCAGAAATAGTTAAATGACTAATTATTTTTTAAAACATACTCCAAAATACCAAACACAATCGGAAATCACTCGGGAAAATTGGTACAGATGGTTTATAATACACGATATGAAACTTTCTGCATTACAACCTGCATCCTTTTAAGGGATTAGGGTAAGCTGCTTATAACCTGCATCCTTGTTAGGGAAAACAGTAAGCTCAAAATTTTTGTTTGTTTATTTTTATACGAAAATTATTCGTCTCTTTTGCAACAAAATCAAATTTTTTCCAAAATTACAAGGTCCGACCGACAAATTTTGATAGAAGAGGCAAAAAAAAAAGACACGTGTATCGGCGTTTTGAAAGTTTACATCTGGGTTTCATTTAGGGGGAGGTAAAGTTTCCCCTAAATACACTTTTTGTATTGTCAATCGGCATAAAAAATCGTGTAAAGCTTACGTTTAAAGTATATAGTGTGTTTAGCAAACTTATGTAAAATATTACGGAGAACATTTTTGTAGA
The DNA here is from genome assembly GCA_021234595.1 of Delia radicum. Taxonomy (NCBI): domain Eukaryota; kingdom Metazoa; phylum Arthropoda; class Insecta; order Diptera; family Anthomyiidae; genus Delia; species Delia radicum. The sequence continues at coordinate 115,291,233 of CM037855.1, read as the reverse complement.
ATATGCTAACCCTCTAACTCCTCAAGGTAAGGGTCTTTTTGTCCTTCTTTTAAAAAACAGCAAAAAACACCATTAAAACGGGGATTTAAGGGGTTAAAATGTTCCGCAAAAATATTCGCCGTGAAATTTTACTGTAAGTTCCTGAATACACCAAAACGGAAAATTCAACCAGAAAGTCAGAAATAAGACACAACAAAAATTATTAAGAAATTTATTTTAAAGTACCCCAACATGCATGAAAATAAAAATAGTGCAAATTTCACTAAAAATCAGTAATATCTTTATTATTTTACCTTCGATAGCAAATTTGGATAGGAAGTATTCATGAATTACATTTTTTTTAGATCTAGGCAATTCCACTTCATTACACTGTAAACCGACCTATAAATTCATAGATATATAAGTATATAGATTGCCAGCTGTTCTTTGGCAGATTAGATCCGTTACATTACAACAAAAACAAAAATCAAATCAAAAATCAAGTGCTATATTTCTTATTCTACTGAAAACGTGTCAATTTGCGGTGCATATATTGTGGACATAATTTGTTTTGCAATTAGAGTGTTTTACTTAAAAAATAACAAAAATTAAAGTAAGCAATTAAACTTAGCGAGTAAGATTTGTTTTGGCAAAAATGTTCAATTGTTTGGAAAAACTTGATTTGTTTTGCTATGTCTGCTGTAAACATACTATACCGGAATATGAAGTTACGTTTTTCAAATAGTAAAGTTGAAGACATCTATAAAAGGTATTTTGAGCTAGAAGTTTTTTCGGATGAACTGTGGACGCCGTTGCATTGCTGTCGCATTTGTTATAACATTAGGAACATTAGGAGAGCACAATTTCGTTCATCAACTGAAAAAACTATATTACCCCCATTGCATATCAAACTTGATGTGGTAAAAAACTTTGTTAAATGTGTGGATACAAATGGATCAGCATTGAATTTTCTGAAAACAATGTTTCCAAAATTAAGCGAAGCAAAGATTAAAGAAGGTATGTATGTGTTCTTCAAGTCGTTGTTATTGTTAAAAGCCTTAAAATTGGTATCATACAAACAGGTGTTTTTGTCGGTCAAGAAAGAAAGCTAATGCAAAACGCTGACTTCGACGAAATGCTCTAATCAATTGAGCTTAATGCGTGGAAAAGCATTAAGGAAGTAATATACAATGTCTTATGCAAAAATCGGTCTCCTATTCCTCGAATATACGTTGACACCATGCTTAGAGCTTTTGAAAAACTAGGCGTTCATTTTTTAAATTCAAATATGGATTACTTTGAGAACCAGACATGCGCACCCATTGAAGAACGTTATAAAGGCAAAAGCATTCATTTGCTTATCGCTGCAATATGCTGGACAATGTATGATAATGAAGTGGAATTGCATATAGCTAAAAAAAATGTAATTAATGAATACTTCCTATCCAAATTTGCTATAGGAGGTAAAATAATAGTGAAATTTGAACTATTTTTTTTTCATGCTGAATATTTGGGGTACTTTAAAATAAAATTCTTAATAAATGCGAAATTAACAATAAGCTCTCTTTTGTTGTGTCTTATTTCTGACTTTCTGGTTGAATTTTCCGTTTTTGGTGTATTCAGAGACTTATAGTAAAATTTCACGGCGAATATTTTTGAGGAACATTTTAACCCCTTAAATCCCCATTTTAATGGTTTCTTTGCTGTTTTTTAAAAGAAGGACAAAAAAGACCCTTACCTTATGGAGTTAGAGGGTTAATATATTCCACAAAAATGTTCTCCGTAATATTTTACATAAGTTTGCTTAACACACTATATACTTTAAACGTAAGCTGTACTCCATTTTCTATGCCGATTGACAATACAAAATGTGTATTTAGGGGAAACTTTACCTCCCACTAAAATGAAACCCAGATGTAAACTTTCAAAACGCCGATACACGTGTCTTTTTTTTTGCCTCTTCTATCAAAATTTGTCGGTCGGACCTTGTAATTTTGTTAAAATAAATTAGTTAACATAGCATGGAGTAAATTAGTTAACATAGCATGGAGTAAATTAGTTAACATAGCATGGAGTTTTTTCTGCGTGCGACACAAAAGGAACTTCAAAATTACTGATCTGTTTCCACACTGGAGCATAATGTCCATGGACCTTATGTCACCCAAAAAGTGGCATAATGTCCATGGACTTTATGTCATTTCATTTGTGGACATGTGTCCACATTGCAGAGTGTCATAAAGTCCATGGACATTATGACACTTTTCGAGTGACATAACGTCCATGGACATTATGTCATTGGACGTTATGTCATGCCACCCTTTCCCGACCCGTCCTCCTACTGAGATGTCTTAACTTTTCATAATATTCAATATGCACCAAAATAAATTGCTTATTATTGTTGTTGGGAATATTTTCATTAATTAGCTTGACCATCTTATCTGATCCAAAGACGCAGTACGCAAAGTCTTTAGAGTCGTGGAAAACTTTAAAAAACGGTGTTTTGTCACGACCCTCATGCAACGTATGTATATCCACACTTTTTAAAAATATTTTCTTTTTTAAACATATTGACAACATCGGTCGGAGTCTTATGCCGCAAAAACTTTTGCTGACAAATATTGCAGACCGCGCTTGACTTTGTTGAAATCAATGTTTTTAGTTGACTCTTGATTGCTTTATTACAAACAAGAAAAACATTGCTAACAATGCAATGCAAGAAAAACCTGATAGATTATTAACTTTCGTTACGCACACGTTCCGGAAATTCTCCCGGATTCCGCTAACAGCGTTAGCAGTGCCCAAAGTACTTGCAACATCCACACACTGATCTTTTATTTGGATGAGGGCTTTAAGTTCTTCATACAGCTTCCGTTGGTCGCTGTGATTATGCTCAATAAAGTCAGTGGCTTTACGACACTGCCCGTTTTCCAGAACCACTCGCGACTTGCAGTTTTCTTCGTAACACGTATAATATTTTCTTCCTCTAGCTTCTGAATCTTTAAATTAATTTGATTTTCGACTTTTACGTATAACACTTTACTATTTCTTCTTTTGCCACCCATTATTTCAAATTCAAGATTTGCCATTATTTTTAATCACTTTAATACCGATCTTTACTTACCAAAATTCTAGCAAGAACTGCGTTCCTTTTGGTAAAATAACTCATTGTATTGCTATTATTTACTTTACGACAATTTTAAAATTTACAAAATGTAATTTTAATAGAAATGAAATAACTCCCAACAAAAATGAAATAACTACCAACGATAAAATCACATTTAAATATGAAAATGAAATAAGTTCCAACAAAAGTGAAATAACTCCCAATGCCAAAAAGGAGTGAAATAACTCCCAACAAAACCTGGTTGGGAATTATTTCATTTGGGAGTTATTTCATAACGAAATAATTTCTAACCGAAGATTGTGAAATAAGTCCTATCGCACTGGGAGTTATTTCATAGTGAAATAAATCCCAATTTATATGGAAAATTTTTGGGAGTTATTTCAAGGTACCTCGGATCGGTACTAATCAAATTGAAAATTGTTAAAGAGGTAGGCTTGCCACATCCCAAAACGAGCATGATTTCAAACGAATATCTTGACAAATAATATTACTCATACTTTATACGTAAAGTTAAATTTTATTAAAAAAACATAAAAATTATAGAAAAACTTAAAAACAAAAACGTAACAATTACAAATCAGTCTCTGTCAAATAATATAAACATCTTACACGTAATTTACATCCTACTCGTAGTAATGCTTTATATTAATTTTTCCACATATACTTTATACTTTTTTAACTAGTTCTGTTCCTTTGGGCGTCAATAAAAATTTTTACAATTTTTTCAATTTTCATCAAAGTTTTGTCTTATTGATAGTTCAAATCAAGCAATAACTCAATGTTGTGAATGGGGGGAAATTGCAAGTGTTGGTACTTTTTAAGTTAACAATTAAAATGAATTATGGGTCTTGGGAAAAAATATAAGAATCAGTGTTGTTGTTTGGTGGTGAAACAATTGATGATACATTTTTTTTAATATTATTTTTTTTTTTAAATTTTAAAAAATAAAAATAAACTTCAAAACGTGAACAAGTGTTTTAGCTTGACAAAATATATTTTATCTTGACTCTTGACAAGACTTAAAAAATCTTGACAATCAAACTCATTCCAGGCCATGTTGCAACCCTATAAAGAGGTGTAAATGTGGACCGAATTCTAAAAGTTTTAGAGTGAAGTAATGAAAGTTGTATGTTTAACAAAAAATATACTTATAGTGATATGTTACCCTCTCTACTTTAAAAGTTATTAATATATAAAAATAAAAATTTTGTTTCTTTGATTTAACTACCAAAAAAAAAAAAAAAATTTTTTTAATGGATTTAAAAACAAAAAAATTACTCATGTTAACAATACTTCACGATAAAAGACATAACAATATTTTTTTAAATAGTTTTAATAGTTTAGTCGTAAAAAATCCTTCAAATAAAAAATTTATGAAAAATTGTAATTTTTTCCAAAAAAGTATTTTTTTCTTTACAATTTTCTTGGAACTTTGTTAAAAAACCAATACAAATATAAATGCTTTCTGAAGGACAAGGCTTTAAAAACAATTTTAAATCTAATTTAACTAATATTTGGAAATGCACCCTACGAAAATGACAAAATTTTTACCAAAAAAAAAAAAGAAAAAACTTTGAGGGTATGTTAAAAAAATTTAACTCTGATTTCAGAACTTTTTTTTTTGATTTTGGATCATGAAATAAAGTGTTTTTAATATTTGTTATGAATATATTGACATACGGCAAGAAGAAGAAGAAACACAATAAAAGATAAAACTAATAACGAAAAAAATTTTCCATACTATCTGTATGAAACTCAAAAATTTGCTAGGCTGCTGACTAAGACTTCGTAAGAAAGAAATCAATTCTATTTTTGACCGCAAATGTATCACTTTCTTGATATGAGAGAGAAACTCTCACAATTTGTTTGACATATATTTGCCGTAATTGAACTACATTTTGGTTCACTTTAGTTATTATCTTTTGGCTTTTATTGTGAATACCGTCTTAAAATCATGACTGAAGATTTGAGAAAAATTACAAATTTTGAAAAGAACATTTTTTGATCCGAAAAAGAGCCGTATTTTAATTAGTTAAAATATTAATTAATTAATTGATATATTAAATATCATTTGAAGGTATTAAGATATTAAAAGCTCAACTTAAACATAAAATGCTAATTAAATAAACTTTTGTTTTATTGGTTTATTTAAAAAAAATTTTCAAGGTTTTTTAAATTTAAAATTTTTTATAATTTGTGCTAAAAGAAAACACATTTTTTTATCTGTCGGTATAGAATATTTATATATTGTACAAAAAATGAACGCAAAAATTAGACCTCTGACATTACTTCGGTATTTTATTGATTTGTCTATGGAAATTTATATAAAATTTCGATATTTATTAAATATTGTGCAGATTATTGTATCACTAGATAAAAAAATTATGTGGTACAAATTTGATAAAAAGTGAAAAGCTTAACTCTTGGAGACCTGCGACCAAAGTTTCCGTATTTTGAAAAAATTTTAAATTCTCATAACAAAATATGTTGTGTGACACATAATTTTAAACTAATTTTGACACTCCAAATATTCAAATTGCACAAATGGTTTTTGATATATTGCTTCTTAAATTTTGCTCAAAATGGCGTTTTTTCTATTTTTATAGCTTTTTGTTTTATATAACGCCGACCTTCGACTTTCAGTTGATATTAGGAAAGTCCAAATATTAAGTAGTGTAAAGTTCAGCCAAATCGGATAATACTAGCCGTTTGCGACCAGCAGCCAAAATCCTTCATAATTAAAAAGGCTTCGAAAATTAATCAATTGCACGCGAGAACTCAAAATTTTATATGCGAAAAGTTCCCTATTTTGGGTGGTCATATTACCGCCCCCGGCGGCTCTGGAAGGTTTAAATTCAATAATTAAGCTCTATATTACGCCACTTATGCCTGTTCCAAATTTCATTCCAATCTGACAGCTAAGTAAGAAACGAACTATTAAGTAAGAAATAGCCGAGTTATTTAAAAAAAAAATTGTGATATATCCCACTGTGCAATGGTTGACGGCCGTTTTACTTTTCTATTTTAGGATTGCCTGCGCGATGATTTTTTCAATATATTTTGTGATTAGGGAATGCAAAATACCACTTTTTCATTTCCCTGAAAAGAGCGAAATTTTTTCGAAATACCCAGGCACCCGCTCGAAAAATAATTTAATAAATTTTTCAAATATATTATTCTTTGCATGCAAAATGTCTTCTATGACCTGAGATTTTTTACAATAAGTCTTCATTATTATTCTATATTCTATATTATATTTTTATGATTTTCCCCGGAATGAAAAATTTAATTTTTAATCACAATTCTTTTAAATCCTAGAGTTTTAATAAAAAAATCTTAAAATAATAAAAAACGTTTACAAAAATGTAAAAACTAGAACAATTTTGAAATCTATAGAGTTCGTGAAAAAAATTCCATTTGGAAAATATGTGGTAATTGAAAATGTTTGGACAAATTTTTATAATGGAAAAATTTTTAAAAGCGATCTAGAGTGACTTTAAATTTCTAATTTAAGGTCGACGCTTGAGATAAACAGCGGAGTTACTCGTAACAGTTGCTATGAACTTAACACAATTTTTTAATTTAAAAAGTTGTTTGAAATGTTAATTGCTGCATTAAAAATTCTGAATATTTAACTTTCTTGTTTGAAATTGTAGCCTTAAAAATACCGGGATTCCCGAAACAAATTCCCGGGATTAGAAAAATGCTTTGTTTCCTGGGAATCCCGGGACGGGAAATGCCGGTTGCGATATACACTTGAGAGATGTAGCTTTTTAGCGATACCCATATACAATGTGAACCAAAAAGCCAAAATTTTTTTTTTATTGTAAATCTTTATAAGGGAATATACCTAATTGTGCCCTGTTCCCTAAAGTGGTCGTTTCGTTTGCATGAATATTTGAAAACTGTCAATTGCCATCGAGTTTAATTTCCGCAATCACTATTTTAAACAAGTTTCGACTTTAATGTACACATTTTTTTTTGAGTAATTTTTCGTTAACATTAAACGTGAATAACAACTAAATTTTAAAGAGTTTTCCAAGTTGGATTATTGTAAATGGTAAGAATTTTATTTGCAATTTTAATAAAACTGATTCCATAAACAAATACAATTAATAACACAAAAATGTGAAAAAATAAATTTTCATAATGTTCCCTAAAGTGGACCTCTTTTTTAATTGGTTTACGCATCACTTTAATTATTCTTGTATATTTTGGGACAATTTTTCAACATGTTTCACAACAAAAAAATATTGTTTGTTTACCGCAATTAAAAAAAATTAACATGTTTGTAAAATATTTCCTTTAGGTTAAGTTCGTCTATTGTCTGATAATTAAATTAAAATAAAAAACCATTTATTTAATTTTTCACTCGACGTTTCTTTGGCTTATTTCCAATTTCTTCAGGAGTTATTTATTATTAAATTGATTTTATTTTACGTTGTCAGAAATATCATTAAATTAAAAATTAAAAAAGGGACTTCACGACACAAAAATTGTTTTACCAAAATGGTGAAAGTTTTGCGGCTACAGTTCGCAAAAATCATCTTCAGTGACGAGGACCATTTTCATCTTGATGGCTTCGTCAATATTCAGAATTGTCGCATTTGGGGTGAGGAAAATCCTCGAGTGATTCACGAGAAGCAAATTCATCCTCAACGTGTCACTGTGTGGTGTGGTTTTTGGGCTGGAGGAATCATTGGACCTTTTTTTTATGAAAATGAGGCAGGTCAAGCGCAAACAGTCAATGGTGTTCGGTATCGTGAAATGATAACCAGTTTTTTCTTGCCTAGAATTGAAGAAATAAATGTGGAGGGCATGTGGTTCCAACAAGACGGCGCCACATGTCATACAGCCAGAGAAACAATTCAATTGCTGCATCAGTCATTTCCCGGTCGTGTTATTTCGCGTTTTGGAGATCAGAATTGGCCGCCTAGATCGTGCGATTTAACACCATTAGATTTTTTTCTTTGGGGTTTTTTGAAGTCGATGGTTTAAAGGCCTACTCAAACCGATGAAATAAGATAATTGAAATTTTAATATATGTTCCCTCATCCATTAATATGTATTTTATGAAAACTCCAATAAAAACGTGGTTTAAATGGGATTCTTCTTCTTTATTTGCATATCCACTTCTGGATTTTATTTTTTTTTTACATGTTACATATTTTTTCGAGCATTACTTAAATATTCTAAAATATTACATAAGTATTCTAAATACATTTTTATAATGTACATTTAATTAATATTATTAATTGTAGTTAAAAAATCATCTCTATTTCTAGCTGTGTTTATAAGATCATTCATTGTTCGTAACCCAGTCCAATTTCTTATATTTCTGAGCCATAATAACTGCTTGCGACCGATTCCACGTCTTCCTTCAATCTTTCCTTGGATAATGAGCTGTAGCAATTCATATTTTGGTCCTCTTATTACATGACCGAGGTATGCTGTTTTTTGACGCTTGATGTTTTTTAAGAGCTCACGGTCTTTGTTCAAAGCCTGTAATACTTCCTCGTTTCTTACTCTATCGGTCCATTTTATACTTAAGATTCTTCGATAGCACCACATTTCAAATGATTCGAGTCTGTTCATGGTATCAACTTTAAGTGTCCATGTTAAATGGGATAAAAATAATTTTTTTTTTTTTTTTTTTTAACAAAAAACAAATGATCTTGAACTCCAATAATCTTGCTCACATCATAATGTATGATAAAAGATCGAAAAATAAACTTTTGGTTTTAATTTTTAAAATTTAAAAGTAAAACGTTTTTTGTTTTCAATTTTTTGATTGACCACCTTCAAGAATTTGTTGATGGTTCCATTTCGGGGATTTTCTAGGTCCCCACCATCAGAACAAGTTTAGAAAGTAGTGGCAAATTTTAAAAATCTTAAACTAATTCAACATCTTGACTACAAGCGTGAATACAAAAATTGTGGGAAATTGTTATTTGAGTTGCCATATAATTACTTCTAAAAATCTATTTTCCACCTTTGTTGACTCTTTTAAAAAATTATTTAAAAATATAAAAAAGTCGAATCGTTAATAATTTTGATTGTTCTGTTGATATCCCTGCTAAAAATAAGTTCATCGGTTGTATATAATTTTTGCACATATGACCGCTTGGACGATGAATTTTTCAAATACACAAAGTCTAAAACAGGCATGGATCCAGGAAAAGGTTTTGAGAGAGTGTTTTTACAAAGTTTTCTATTATTAATTAATTCATTTTCGGGGAGGAAATATCCCATTTTCTCTCCCCTGGATTTGCGCCTGGTCTAAATATTCCAAAATTTATTCCCTCCACACTCCAAACATGAATAGTTAATGGGTTTTATTAAAATACTACTAAACTCATAAGACTTATCGCAATTTAAAAAACCATATCGCAAATTAAAAAAACAGTCAAAAACCATGATATTCTACCAACAAACATTTAAAAATCGGTTAATTACCCTCATGTTTCATTAGAGATGTTTGCAAACAAAATTACAAACATTTATTGATGAAGTATATATTTTCAAAGTGTGGATACTAGGGAATTAAAATTACTAGGGTTTGGTTTGTTCGAGTAACGAGTAACTCGATTTTCAGGGTTTAAATAATGTGATAATTTAAATAATGTTATTTCAAAAAAATTTCCTTAAAAATACACAAAAATAAAAAATTATACAAAATTAAGAGTTCCGAAAGTATTTTATCAAAATGAAAAATGTACGTTATGTTAAAATAAAAATGATCTTCTGAATTAATATACAATTGAGGTATTGTTTTCCTCTATTTTCTTTCGTTTTTATAAGTTCGATTTAAAAAAAAAAAAACATTAGGCATTTTAGCATTTTTTGCAAATATCAAGATCAATATCATCAAGCAAGCAGTCTATGCCTTAAAAAAAAAAATAAAGAAAAATTATATTATATTTTATCAAATGCGTTATAGTTTGGAAGACAGACTTTTGTTCAATTTTATTTTTTTTTTTAATTGAAAATTTTTAATTTATGTATGTAGATCCGAAAGAAAGAAAATAGTAAATGACCCAAGCCGAACTGTAACACGTAAAAAATTATGAATTAACTACAATTCGAAACTTGCAAAAAAAATTTTGGCACAATATAATAGTTTTGCGATTGTTGCGATTTTTTAATTGTTATAAAATATTTCGATATTTAAAAGTTTCGCTTAATTTCTGGAAATCGGACCTTGTGGTGTATATTTTTTTGTAAAGTTTCGACCCTTCATTATTTGAGTAATTGTTCAAAAACATTTTAAAAATATCTGAAAAATGTACTTTTTTAGGCAGTGATGTCGGTGTCTAATGCGTTTTCTTCATAAAGAAAAAAAAAATAGTTTTTTACCAGTACAGTATTGTACATATCGTGGTGTCACGTAAAAAGGTTATAGCCCAATGGAACAGCTATAATATGTTAACTGAAATGGTGACTGGTACATTGCCTTACGAAACAATTTAAGCTTTTTTTGTAAAATAAAAATTGAAATAGAACATATTTCGATTTACTTGATTAACTTAAGCGACCTAAATTGTTCGAGGTATTCGTTACTCGAAATTGACCATTTTAATTTACAATTAATCGAGTAATGGTTAACCGATTGTATACCCTTACCTTTAAACTCTGGTATTTTCAAAATAAAAAATTTTCCTCTAAACGTTATAAAGAGTGTTTTTTATACAGGTATAGAACTTTAAGTTGGCAACACTTTTTTATATGGCTGCCATTTTGTTAGCTGTCAAGTGATTTATGTTTAGTTTGGGTTTGGCATTTCAACATAAATAGCCTGACGCCTGAACAACGCTTCCTTATTGTACAAATTTGTTTTGAAAATCATGGTTCTGTTCGAAATACGTGTCGCGCACTACGTCCATTTTAGGGTCACATAATCGTCCATCAGAGCAATTAATTCGACTAACTATGGAACGTTTTCGCACCACGTTTGCTCTAAATGATAATATGCATCCACAGGGACGTAGTACAGTGCGTACTAGGGCGGGTCGATTTAAAAATCGCTCAACGTACAAGGAAAATCGTATTCTAGGGATCAAAATAAGAAACTCTGCCGAAGGTACCATACCTCTAAAACGAATTCTGATGTCCCGACTTTTGACCCGTAGGGTCAAATTTTGAAAAAGCCCACTTTGATATTTCTGAAAGTAGGAGGAATCTCTCCAAGATTATGGGAGCTACTTCTTCTCCGGGAGACGCGCTAGCAGATTAATGAATAAATCATCATTCTACGTGACCGTTAAGGGGTTAAGATTTAAGTTAAAAGAGGGCCTTTTTAGCCGTGTTTTTATAGCAAAATGTACAAATCTCGAGATAGAGATATTTCAGAAAGTAGGAGGAGTCTTTCCAAGATTAGGGTCTCTATTTCTTCTCCGGAAGACGCTCTAGCAGATGAATGTATAAATTATATTCGATCGGGGCACTCTAAATGGGTCAAAGTGGGATTTTTCAAAATTGATGTCGGGACATCAGAATTCGTTTTAGAGGTATGGTTCCTTCGGCAAAGTTTCTTGTTTTGATCCCTAGAATACGATTTCCTTGTACGTTGAGCGATTTTTTTGCCTCCCTACAAATCGACCCGCCCTAGTGCGTACAGAAGAATTCATTGCTGCTGTAAAGCGTAGCGTAGAGGAAGACCCCAATCAGTATATCCGCCATCGTGACCGCTATAGAGCCATGATTACTGACATTTTCGTTCATTCATGTCACACAGCTTGTGCCTTAATTGATTTATTGAAGGAAACGTTTGACAACCGCATATTTCCACGTTTTGGACCCATGAATTATCCTCCAAGATCGTGAGATTTAACACCGCTGGACTATTTTCTGTGGGGATATGTGAAGTCACTAGTCTACGCCGAGAAGCCCGAAACGATTGACCACTTGGAGGACAACATTCGCCGCGTTATTGCCAATACACAGCCACAAATGTTGGAAAAAGTCATCGAAAATTGGACCTCCAGATTAGACTACGTCCGAGCCAGCCGAGGCGGTCATATGCCAGAAATCATATTTAAATTATAATGCCAGAAGATTATCATTCGAATAAAGTAAATTTCATGTCAATTTAAAAAATTCATCTTTGTTTTATTCCATTTCAAAGTTCTATACCTCTATAAAAACACTTTTTGGCTAAAAGTATGAGACTTCAAATATGTTTGAATATATACTTTTTGGATTTTTGATTAAGTCTTGGTATAAATGAGGTAAAAAGATGAACAGTAAAGGACCTAGTTATGCAAACCTTTTAAAGTACAAATCTAAAACTGGAATTTAAATCAAAGTTCTTTAGAGAAAAATTTTATATAAAAAATAAATAAATTTTCTTCTTAATATATTCCCATATATAAAACTACCGGTAACGAAGTATCGCGCTTTTAGGCTCGTAAACAATAAAACAAAAAATAAAATTTCTGACCGACACGAACATCAAAAAACAAATATTTTGCCAATACAACAAATGTTTTTAAAAAAAAAATTGTATATATTTATTGCGGCAATCTAAGCACTGTACTTTAAATTAACAAAAAATATTATATACCGTAGAAAGTTGCAAGCGATATTGTTGCTGCTTCATTTAATATACAATTGAGTATCAGTATAAACCACAATATGCACTTCCATAAAGTAGGAGTAACAACTGTTACACTCATAAATAAAAGATCAATGGTTTAAAAAGCATGAAATGTGTTACAAATTTACTTCGTTTGTTCGATTTTATTTTTACTTCATTTAATCATACATTGTTCTAAAAAGATCAGAAATATATTTGAAGCGATACTGATGATCGTGATCATCATTCAAAATTGCTACCATATGTTTAAGTGAATAAAATTTATTCAGCCCTTTGAAATACTTTTTTTTTTTTAGGTTAATTTGGGTATTAAAGCGTAATTTATTTTTCCAACATATGACTTGTGTTAAGAAAGTTAATATTTCAGTAGCACAACTTAAACCTTTCTTTAAAAGCGGAACGATATTTTCTTGAGTCTTTCTATAAATAATTAATATTGACAAGCAATGAAGCGTAATATTTTTTTAGAGTTTGTAGGCTGAACTTAAAAAAAAAAACTTTCTCTGAAGGGGAATTTTTTTATTTAAAATTTTAGACTTTTCGTCAGTTTTAATGTCAACAAATAAAAATAGCATACACTGAAGCCCCGATTTGCGTCGTTAATAGGGATCGGGGAAATGCGACGGAAACCGAAACGTTGCAAATTGAATCACTTTTCTGTATATCCTTAGAATAACTTACCTAACAGAATAAAAGGGGAATTACCCTTTTTACATGCAAATTGAAAAATTCCTCATATGTACTTATGTAATTATGACTTCAGTGAAAACAATACAATCGTATGTAGCGACGCAAATCGGAATCAAAACAACGCAAATAGAAATGAACCAAATTTTAAAAAGCGACGCAAATCGAAACGACGCAAATAGGATCAACGCAAATCGGCGCTTCAGTGTATATATAAAAAAAAAAAATAGAAATAAACCTGTAAAAATAGCAAAAAAAGCTACTAAAAACTAGTTAAACATGACCTTGCAGATTTTTTTACTAAACATTTACAAATATTTAGTTATATTTGAGCTAAGTTTTAGTTAATTGAAAGTAAGAAAATATCTGGTAAAATCAGTTTTTGCTGATTTACTAATAATTAGTACACAAAAAATTCAATATTTTTAAAGTTTTTTTTTAGTTTTTTTTTTTAATGCGATTAACAGTCTGCCCTAATGAAATCAACAATCTACGATTTTTTAGGAAAAATTTCTGTTCATTTTAGCATAAGAATCTGTTATTGGCATTCTACTAAATTTGATGTAAATATAGCAAACATTCTGTTAATATTACAGTTTTTGTTGCTATTTTGAGTCAACAAATATTTAGTAACCGGTTTTGCTAATATTACAGAGTGAAATGCTATTTTTAATTAACTAAATTCACATCGAATATAACTTAAATTTTGTGAAGTTAACAGATTTATTTTTGCTGTTCTTATTTTACTAATATTTATCGAAAAAATCTAACAAATTTAGCAGTTTTTTTCTGCAACCTCATTTTTAACTAATTTATTTCTATGAGTTTTACGGTTTTATTTAAAAACAAATTAAAGAAATTCCAAAAGCATGTAATTTTTTTTCACAGATTCGAAAATCGTTCGATTTCCATGATTGTAATCTTTCACACTAATGCACAAAAAAAAACATTTGAAACTAATATTTTAAAACATGGCTAAATCGAAAATTAAACACTTTTTTTAAAATTAAACTTCGCCTTTTCTGTGACGCGAATATCATCTAATTTTCTCGACATTTTTTTTAAAAAACATCCATTATTTCCATACAAAAATTTAATATTTTATATCATTTGTAATGTTTATGCTTTGAAAAGGTTTTAAAACAGTGCAATTTAAAAAATGCATTTTCTTATTGTATAAGTGTGATAAAGGATAACCATATAAATCGAATGCTTTTTCAATCAGAGAAATCCGACAACAACTTTTGAATATAGAGCTCTTCAAAATTATATACGCACAGAAAAGAGATTGCTACAACTGAAATTTTTTGCCAACCGAATTTTGATACATGTACTAAATTGATATTTAGTTTAAGATTCGATTGATTTAATCAAATATATAGCTATGATTATCGGACACAATCAATACTACCAACCGAATTAAAAAAAATTGTTTTGTGAAGATGATCGAATTTTAGTTGATAATGCAATCGAGTTTAACTAGGCTTACAATGTATCCAATTAAAACCTTTTTATTTTTTTATAGTATTTTATTGAAATTTTATTATTAAAGAACAATTAAATTTAAAACAAATATAACATAGATATATGATAAAAATATATTAAGAGTGAGAAAACACTACATATCATTGATTCTGTAAAACTTTTCCTATAAAACTAAATAAACTCAGGATCTGAGGAAA
This sequence comes from Delia radicum, assembly GCA_021234595.1. NCBI lineage: Eukaryota > Metazoa > Arthropoda > Insecta > Diptera > Anthomyiidae > Delia > Delia radicum. The sequence continues at coordinate 115,276,166 of CM037855.1, read as the reverse complement.
TTTCTATTGAAAATGTCTTTTATATTTAGCCTTTTATAACTACAACTTTCACGAATTCTTTCAATTGTAAAAACTTGAAATTATATCGACTTTCGAACAAACAAACACTTCTTAAAAATTTGTTATATCAAAATTATTTAAAAAACTCTCAGATTATTATTTTTTCTTTAAAAACAACCCTTTGGTTCGGAAATTTTCTTCTATGAAAAAGTGCTTTAACTCTTAGAACTTTTTTTAATTAAAAACTACTACACTTTCAAGTTCTTAATTTTTAAATGTTTTCCGAATTTGTGTTAACTTAATAAAGTCAAGGTGACTAAAGAAAAAAGAGTGGAAAAAGATGTAGTAAAATCATCACATATACGGATTCAGATGTAGTGCAAATTGAGGTAAAACACTCATGATTTTAACATGGGGTTGTCATAGGACGGAGGTAATGCAAATTCCTCAAACTTCACTTTATTAAAAGTACTATGTGTAATGTTATGAAAGATTGTATTTTTGGGTGTCCTTTTTAATAGAACTTAATTTTTTTTTTTTTAATTAGTGGTTAAGGTGTGATGCCAAGTCACATCTTATTTACCGAGTGATAATATATATTTGTAGGAGTGCTTAAACGGTTATAATTCAAAAAACTTTTAAACAGCTTTCCAACTTTAAAAACAAAGCGAAATAATAGTTTTTCGTTCAACTGAAAAGAAAGAAAACTATTGTTAAGTCAGATATTTTATAATCATTGTTTTTCAAATTTAAAGGTCAGAAAACACAAATTCAAAGCGACATCTAGATTAAGGAAAATCGTTGTTAAAAGACACAAACTCCCGGTTCCATTCGAGTATGTCAAATACCGAATTGTAACCGAACATTCGTGACATTTCTACTAGTAAACCTTGTATATGATGACATTATATGCTAAGTTTAGGAACTAATCAGAAAGGCCAGCATTAGATCAGAAAAATCAGTAGTAGTAGCTACTTTGTGTGTAATGAAAATGTTGTTTTTTCTGAACTACTTCTCATATTTTTGCTGGAACATTCAGATTGAAATTCATGTACTCCAAGATGAATTTCAATACTTTTCGAAAAACACTAAGATCTTAGGCATTTTTATACCAAATTTTTAATTTGATTTTCGATAAGAATAACCCATAATACTAAGTTCATTCTGAACCCCAAAATGCAGATTTTATTTTTTTTTTCAGTTTTTGATTTTAAATTTGTATGGAATTTGAGATAATGGCGTTCAGAATAAACGTAATATTTTTTAATAGGAAAAAAATACTCAGAATTTTGTGTTAAAAAAACTCTTACCATAATAATTATTATATCATTATTTTTATTAGTGTTTCCGATTTATTAAAATTTTTATTTTTTTTTTACATTTTAGCAAATCTGTTTGCAACTTTAAAATATTTTTTTTTTTATTGTCGAGATGTTTCAAATTTTTATTTTGGTTTTTTTGTTTCAAAATATTAGCGATTATTTAAATTTTTTTTTTTTTTTTTTTTTTTTTTTTTTTTTTTTTTTTTTTTTTTTGTCTAGTTGGTAGCGTGCTGGCTTATTAGTGCGGGGGTCGTGGGTTCGATTCCACCAGAGGCACTGGTCTGTTTTCGCTACAACGCGCCGAAGGCCATATTAGCTAGTGCTCGGTTAGGGTAATAGTATATAATTTGTAATTATATGATTATTAATTAATAAAAAAAAAAAAAAAAAAATTTTTTTGTCAATTTTGGCAATTATCATTTTTTAGTTTTTCTTATTTTTGTCAGATTTTTTTAAATTTTGCCAAATTTATAAAATTGTTGCGATTTCTTAAAAATCTTGGTGATTTTTTTTTAGAATTTTTACATTCTTTTTAATTTTTTGTCATTATAGGCTAATAAAATCTAGAAATTTTGTGTTTCGTTTTCAATTAAACATTTAATAGATATTATTAAAACTTTTAATTAAAATAGTGTTTACAATCAAAAAACGATTAATCAAACTTTTCTTGGGAATATTTTTTTTTTTATTTATTTTTGTTCATGTTTAAAAATTCTTACACCAACTCTGTGTTCAATTACAATTTACTTTGTTGCTCTCACATAATTGCTATTAACTCTTTTTGTCTGTTTGTTTTGTTGAAAAACAACCTACCAATAATAGCAGAAACATCCTTCCTATGCACAGTGGGGTGTCTCACAAATATTTTGGAAATAATTCAGCCATTTCTTACTGGCTGATCGAATAGTCATAATCAGCGTAATTTTAAGCTTAAGTTTCCAAAGATGGGCCCACCAGATGTATCAGGCGTTGCCACCAAAATAGGAAACCTCGGGTGGAACGCCTGCATTGGTTTTTCATTTCCAATTTCGGTGGTGCTCTCAGAGAACAATTGGTTAAAGTTGATATTTGAGTGAAAAAATGTCGAAGCGTCTGGGGGAAAATAATAACCCAGTGCGGAATATCATTTTCATAAAACACAACTGTATGTAGTAATATATACAATATATAAAAATATAAACACCCCGATGAAAAAAGTTTCGATATAGGAATATATAATCATATATTTTACTATATATAATGCTATATCACATCATGTCAGCTGATCGAAAAATGGAATGCATAACCTTATCTCATATTTTGCTCCGAAAAATGGATTAATCTAATTTGATCAAGTTATGTATAATTTGGTACAATTTCTGAAAATTCTTTGGAAATCCGGGCTTCTATTTAGTTTCACATTCCAAGTAATAATGAAAATATATGTAAATATAAATTAATGGATTGGAAAATTGGACGTGATTTCAATTTGACTTGCACACTGATTTACTTAGATATAACATTTGGTTTTCCAACTATTTCCTAAACGACTGAACAGATTGATTAGTTGTCACTGTCACTGTCATAGCTTTCGATTGATGCAACAAAGAAATATGTTATTGTATTTTTTTTAATAATGTGTTGTCTAGTGTTTCTTTAATAATAACGTAATTTTAAGAAAATTTAAAAAATTTGCAGTGATAAACCCTTTTGCTAAAAAGAATCTGTTTTAAAGAAGAGTTTAGTTTCATTTATATTGTCGGTTCAGTTTGCAGCAAAAAACTAAATTTTTTGGCAGGTTTAGTCCAAATCTGTGCTAATAGAACATTTTCATAAATTCAACCAAATTAACATGATTATTTCTTAGCAATCCTACTTATTAGATTGAAGACAAGTAATTTTGATAGAAAAAAGTTAATTCAATGCGACAAATATCGCATATTATAGCTTTTTGCCATATCCGATTGTGTTTGTTCTGTCTATAAAGATTTTGAACATTAAAATTGCTTTTTCTTAAGATTTTTGTGCGTTTTAATTGCTTTTTTAAGATTTCTTACTTTCTCGGTAGTTCAGGAATATATTTATTGTCGTTAGCTGAAGAAAATAGTTAAACAAATGTCTTTGGGAATCAACAAATTTGCAACAAAATGGCATCGTTTGTTAATGCATATTTTTGCATAATTTGCTACAAATATATACTTGTACATATTTTGCACAACATGTACATTTTTAATGCATACATTGTAATTTTTAGTGCCATATTTTGCTATAAATGCAAATTATTGAATATTTTTAAATTTATTTTTTTTTTCTTCATATTCGTAAAAAAAATTTTTGATACATTTTGTTATCACGAATACATAAAAAACACAAAAATACAATAACTACACTGGAGAGAGTTTTGTTGGACGAAACATAATGAAATTTTTCAGTAAATCAATGAAAAAATCAGTAAAAAATTATGGAATTTTGTAAAAATTTAAAGCTTTTATGTTGTTTTTTCTGTAATATTTCAAATGTTAATTTACGCTTCCAGGCGAGTACAAGACATTATCATCTAGTTCGTGATTTAAACTAACAAGAGTCTTAGAAATTCTAAAAATGTTGTTCACGGACGATTTCCTTAGGCTAGAATTAAATCCGGATAAGTACGAGCCTAAACATATTATTTTTTACAATTTCTTTTATACGTTTTGGGGTTTTAGCTAAATGTGCTTTAACAGAAATTAATGTTTATGCCGATGAAAATAAATTGAAGTCCGGTTTATTTTACCAAAGCATTTTATTTTACCACAGCATTTCTAATTCTTTGATTAAAACTGTCAGGTTTATAAAAATTTGTTGAAATGTCTAACATTTATGTTTTTGCTTATACTTAAAATAATATATAGACCATATTATATCCTCTATAGTATAGCGTATGATTTCATAAAATTGGAAGAGGACAAAATTCAGACAAACTGTACGTTGTGGTGTAATGGTTAGCGCGTTGGACTGTTACACGGATGGTCCCGGGTTCGATTCCTGGTGACGACAACATCAATTTAGAAAAATAATATGTATGAGTTTTCTATCACTTATATGTATCGCTACACCCACCTTCGGTGTTCCCATAGCACTTAACCCCACCGAAGTAAAATAATGAATCAGGGCTATGAAACAAAAAAGCTTCAATAAATTCGCCAACTCTACATCAGGTGGCGAGCAACAACTGTTCTAAGACTTATCATCTCGCGCAATTACAGTGTTGCCATGTTTGAAGCCATTCATCTATCACCACCTTTCATCTCTTCACTATCCCCTTTCCAAAGAAAGCAACACATTAATTAATAAGAAGAATTTCCTGAGTGTTGCTTCTCTTAAAAAAAAAAAATTTAATCAGGATATTTTTCGGATGAAATTTTATATAATTAATTATGGGGTCATATTAAATTAGATACAATTTTATAAAGCCCCATTTAAGTTTTTTTTTAATCGGGAAATTTACTTGTTAATAAAAATAATCATGGGACATATATATCGTTACATATGGCCTGAAGAAACTTTTAGTCTGTAGGCAAAAGAGCATTGTTATATTTTTGACCATCAAATTATAAAAATAACGATTTTATTATTTTAATAATAAGAGGCATTTTTTTTTGTTTAGAAAAGTTTAGGCTAAGAAGAAGAATAAACGTTTTTCTCTAAAAATTATAAACACTAGTAATTAAAATCAGACTAGACTAGTTCTGCCTTTTTATGGACAGTAGGGTAATAACTTTTTGCATTTTTTGCAAATATCAAATCTCCCCAGACAAAATCGTGTAGGGCATGGACAAATATTAAGAACTGCGTTTTAGTTTTTCGCTATCGTTAAAAAGGTTACGCACCAAACGCGTTAAAGTTTTGAATCAAACAAAGTTAAAAAAAAACTTTTTTGATGCCTCAACTTCTGACAATCACATGGAATAGTTTCAATGGAATAGGTTTCTTCCAATTTGCTTTTAATTTCCGCTATTTTTTGCAGTTTTTTATTTAAAAAAATCTGTTTTCACATATTTTATTTTATTTTATTTATTTT
>CM037855.1:115203073-115270705 GCA_021234595.1 Delia radicum | reverse complement strand
GTCTGCCCTATTAACGTTTGATCTAGCACTACCATGATTGGTAACGAGGAATCAGGGCTCGATTCGGAGAGGGAGCCTGAGAAACCGCTACCACATCTAAGGAGGGCAGCAGGCGCGTAAATTACCCACTCACAGCTCGGGGAGGTAGTGACGAAAAATAACAATACAGGACTCATAATAAAGGTCCTAATTGGCATGAGTACACTTTAAATGCTTTAACAAGGACCTACTAGAGGCAAGTCTTATGCCAGCAGCAGTGGTAATTCCAGCTCAAATAGCGTATATTAAAGTTGTTGTGGTTAAAACGTTTATAGTTGAACTTGTGCTTCATACGGGTAGTACAACTATAATTGCAGTTTGTACGTTCCCAGCAAAAAAAAACTGGATTTAGTAAGAAGTAACTACATTTTTATGCTTCCAAAATAGCGCTTCACAGCCTTGCATACTATATATAAGTGCTTCCCAAAATGCCTTCTTTGAAGCAGTGAATAATGCTTACAATGAAGCAATAAAGAATGCATACCATGAAGCAATAATGTTGTCAACATACAAAAAAAGCGCTTCTTATTGCCTAAGAAGGCATGCATTTATTGCTTCAAAGAGCACATGAAAGGAGCGCTTTTTACCTGCTTAAAAGAGACATACCAAGTGGGACATCGCGAACAAAATCATGCCTTCTGGATTTGCGTCGTAATTAAAAATGCCTTCCTGAGGCGCTTCTGGGTAAGCACTATTTTTAGCTGGGATACCTTTTGTATGTAAACGTATTACCGGTGGGAATATAATGTATTAGGTACTTGTATTGAATGCAGATTCCTCCTATTTAAACCCTGCATCAGTAGTTTGAAGTCAAATAAATATTTCTAGGGCCTAGCTGGCCAATATCTCAAACATTTTTTTTCCTCCATACTAGCTTGGCTACCCTAATGTTTATATAAGAACTATATTGTTACACTTTATTGTTGTATTTCTAAGTAGCAGCTTGGGCGATGCCAATTACATTTCAAATCATTCGCTTGTGAAATTTTCTATATCATTAAAATTTCAGACCTACGCCCACACTTATGAGCTGAAACGCTTCCTTTGAAATAACAACATCTGAGTATTTAATTGCAGGTCAATTATTCAATTAAACCCAATTACATGTAATTAGACATAAACAAGTAATTGGTCTGTAATTAAATACACAAATATTGGTATTATATCCCATGTCTGGTATTGAAAAAATTAAAAATTTTCCAAGGAAGCGTTTAATCCAACAGTTGTGAGCGTTGGTCTGAAGTTATTAATATATGACAAATCTAAGAAGTGAATGATTGTGAAATGTAATTGACGTTGCCCAAGTCTGCTACGTTGTAACTTAAAAGTTATTCACGTGTCTTTTTTGTTATTAAAGTTGAAGAATGTATTTCAAGTTTTAGTGACATTTTAACTTTTAATGGTCAGCGACATCTGTAAGTTATTTTCCAACAAAATGTAGAAAGAAATACTTCAATATCAGAATGTTTATGAAGACGCAGGCATTTGGAATAATGTCACAAGATCAAAAAACAATTCATGACGTAAAAAACTTGTAGCGGTCTTCATCGACGTAATAAGCTGAAGAAATATAATAAAGTATTTTTTTAAAGAGCCCAGCAAAACCTTACGGTACATGTTACCCCTGGTAATAAGTTAAACTCATTACCTTGCATTACTTCGCAACGGTTTTGGTATTTCCGACTGCCCATTAGTAACCCCAAATTCACATGTTTAAATGTTTTTATGGTATAATTAGTTCGTTTATATATAACATTTAATATATTTAATTAAGTTTTGACTACAAATTTTACAATTTTAAAATAATATTCGTTCTAAAAATTAAAAATTTAAATAAAAGTTTTATAATTCTTAGCCTGTAAGTGATGTAAGTAGTTTGCTCGATGGCCATGTCCTTGTTAAAATAATAGGGTTTGTAACTCAGAAAAAGATATTTCCCTACCTTTTTTAATTAAATCGATTTGTTGAAAATTTTTAAAGTTGTCAAATAAAAATTAATTGAATCAATTAAATATTTGCTCGAATTCGGTAGACGCTTGACATTTTTTTATACTATCGCTCAAAACATATTGTTGTTGATTTTTTGTACTATTTATGTATGTACCCAGCCAGAAAAATACAAACGGCAAAAGCGTTTTCCCAGTGCTTTTAATGGTGGTAGTAGCATTGGCAGAGCGTTGGTTTTCTGAATATTTAAGTGATTTGCCAACCCCCGATATGATAACACGGGGGAGGGCGTAGCCGTTCATTTTTTACAGCGTTGGCAAAGCGTTGGCAATTGCCAACATTGGCGAAACACTGGCAAAACCTAATAATATGTGTCTAAAATAGATTTTCCAAAATAAAATTAAAAAAAAAGGTAAATTTAAAAATGTTTTGGTCCTGCCGGGACTCGAACCCTGCCTGGACTCGAACCCCTGGTCGCCAGATTGCCAGCCGAGAGCTATACCCCCTGAACTAACGAGACACATAATACTTTAAAGCTTAAAACGTAAACGTTGGTTGTGCTAGTTTGTCAGCACTGGTTATAACGTTTGTTGGAATTAACTTGCTAACGCTGGAAAAAAAGTTGTCTAAAAAAGATTTTCACAAACATAAAAAAGCACAATTTTAATATTTTTTAACAAAGTGTAGTAAATTTTTAAAATCAATGCTTTAAAAGCACGTTTTACTAACGTTGGCAAAGTGTTATAAATCACGACTTTGCCAGTGCTTTAATTTTTTGACGGTTTTAAATTTTATAAATTAAGTACTGGCAAAGCACATTTGCCAACGTTGGGAAAGCGTTGTATACAAGGGATTTGCCAGTGCTTTAATTTGAATTTCTGCCAAACGTACTAAAAATAAAGTGCTTTACTAGTGCTTGATTTTTCTGACCATTGGCAATTTCTGGCCGGGTAGTTGTTTGTAATTAGTACTACATATTTTAAATTCATATTAATCACATTTTTTTTAATTCTCATCATGTTTATTACTTTAGTAAGGTAAATAATTTTTGCCGTACTACCTACGTTTCAATAGAAAGGAAAAAAAAACTAATTTCCGTGTGAATTTGTTCACATAATTATAAATAAATCTGCTAACTAAATGAGAATTACACGCAGGGTTAAATTCAATGTTATAAAACTCATCTTTTAAAAAACATTTGGTATGGCAACATCACTTTATCTAATTCTTTTTTGCTTTTTGAAAAGATACACAATATTGATCACTTTTTAATCAAATGATTTATTATTTAATTGAAAAATAATTCAATTAAAAAGCTATCAATTTCTATTTGAATTATTAATTTCCGTTGTTGGTGGAATTTCAGCAATTAAAGTTATTGAATCAGTGGTTTTCGTGATTGAAATGTGGTTTTCGTGATTTTATTTTTTGTGTGCAATAGAGAAGTAACCAGTTACCGACCTTAATTTCTTATTCCCATACCTATTACCGGGTAATAGAAAGTTTTGCTGGGAATGTCTACTGTGAACACATCTTATGTGTAATGAGATTTTAAAGGCAGGAGTGTACAAAATTTAAGAATATTTTAAAATAATACTCTCAATCTAGATATGACTTATCTGATTGCAGGTTTTGTGGCTATTGCATTTTAGTGTGACAGTAATAATATTAAAAATCTTGTTTTTTTTTTTGATATTCCATCGAGTGACAAACTGTTTTAATTTCTATCAAGCCCTATCAAATCTTTTCATATTTTATATTATTATTTATAAGCCCGATTACTGATTGTCCAGTTAAAATTTAACAAACAGTTTAATTGAAAATTTATGTGGAAAACAACAACAAATGTGTCAGTTAAAGTCCCAGTTAGTAGCTAACGGGACATTGTGAAAATGAGGCTGAATGAGTTGCAGTTAATTTAATCCCGCGTACCTTTAGTTTGACAACCCGGTGTCCAACACACTCATATTTATATAAAATGCATTTCAATGCTTTTATGCTTCTTTGTAGAGTTTTAAGCCGCACATAAAGTTTATTGTCAATATAATCTCTTAACAATTGTTTGACTGCTGCTACTTCTTGTTTGTCTTCAAACATACACTTAAAATAATAATTTTGTTAAAAATCAATATATCAAGGCGTTAACTAAATTTACGAAACTTCAAATAAATTTTTTTGTTAAAAACTCATTTTAAACTAACCACAAAAGTATCGTCGGCGTCAATTTGGACCTATCCGTGACTGGTTAAAGCGGCATTTATCACAACAATTTTTCAAATTTCTTTGAAAATTTACAATAAAACTTAAAATATGTACGGGTAGTATGTTTATTAGAGTTCGTCATTTAAAATTTGATTTTGCGATATCATCAGTTTATTACGGTTTTTGCATAAATATTGGGTATACAAGTTAATAATGTCGATTTTTTTTGCTTAAAAAATGCATTTATTATAATAACAAAATTAATTGATACATTATTTAAAGTATTGCCCATCGTTAGCCACTACTTTTTCCCATTTTTCTGGTAGCATATTATTTCCGCGCCAAAAGAACTGCTCCGGTTTTGAGGTAAAGAATAAATCAAGCCAATTTCTGATACCCTGTTCTGAACTGAAGCGTATTCCAGTAAGGGCGTTCTGCATCGATCGAAACAAATGGTAGTCAGAAGGGAAAAGGTCTGGGCTATAGGGCGGGTGAGCCAAAACTTCCCATCCACTGTTTTCGAAATAGTTTTTGACCGGTCTTGCAACATGTGGCGAGCGTTGTCCTGATGGAAGATTATGGCCTCGTGTCTGGTAGTTTTTCGTTGATTGCTCTCTTCAAACGAATCAATTGTGTTCGGTACAGGTCCCCTGTGATCGTCTGACCCGATTTCAACAGCTCATAATACAAAACATCCTTCTGATCCCACCAAATACAGAGCATTACATTGGCGCCATGGATTTTCGGCTTCGGCGTTGATTTGGCTGGTTGGCCGATCTTTACACTTGACTTTTTGCGCTTTGGGTTATCGTAATATATCCATTTTTCATCACCAGTAACAATACGATGCAAAAATTACTTCTTTTTGTAGCGTTCAAAGAGCATTTCCGACATGCAAAATCGCCTTCCAACGTCTCTCGGCTTCAATTCATATGGGACCCAAAAAATATGTGATAGTTATGCCACATGTTGTCCAAATCGACGCCAAAAATTATTTAAAAAGCTTTTTGCCCAGTTTTAAAAATGCACCCGCTTAGGAAATAGAGAGGACGGAAAACGCTCTTTTTTTTTTTTCCAAAATTGTTATTGTTTTCAATCCCCACACTATAAAAATGTGTTTTATTTATTCCACATGGGAACGTCGGACTTAGCTTCTACAATAATATTCCAAATTATTTTATTATGACATATACTTTTTATTTCGTCAAAGGTTGTGTTCGCAGTTTAAAAGCTGTTCTTCTTATGCTTCCGCTTGGCTTTCTCAATGCGTGCCCATTTCCACTTACGTCTAGGTGTCTCGTTCGTGCGCTGCCAAAGGTCTATGTTGGTAATAGTTTTTGGCCAAAATATGCGGCATAGTATGCACAGACCCACAGACATTTATTTGTAAATATTTCGCGAACCGCTGAAAATACATTAAGGAATCAATTATCGATATTTCGCGGCCCGTTAAAAAGTTGTTCTTCAATAACATATTGTATTTTGGAAACTTAATACCTTTTTACTGCGTTACCATAAACCGAAAAGGTTTGCACCTTTTTTGCAACTAAAAGGCTTTTTGATTGTGTATTGTCAAAAAATACGTTATAAGTGTTTTTTTTTAATTTGATTTTTTCCGACTACTCTATTTAATATTTTCTATTTTGCGCAATGCTACATTTATATGTATATACATAAGTTTTTTATTATTAAAACTAGTTTTACAAATTGTAATATTTGTTACCTGAAGAAGTCTCCCAATGTGGAGACGAAATATTGAAAATAAATAATTAATAAATTAATGATCTTAAGCTCGTTTAAACTAAGAAGAATTAATATTTTTTATTGAAATACAAAAAACCAGCGTTGTAATTATTAGATTTTAAGCAGGGTTGGCATTCTACACATTTTCATAATAACGGTAGATGGTTTCCACAGCTACATCAAGACCGAAAAGAAAATTAAAAAAACTGAATCCATTAAGGACATGCGTGTTCTTGTATAACCAGTAATATTTTGCTATTTTACCGGTTTGATTTTGAGATATCTTGAACTAAAGTTAAAATAATGCTAATATACCGAAACACCATTTTATTACGGTATTTTGTAGATATAACAAAATTTGAGCCAACGAACATATAGACTAAAGAAGAACCAAGGTACTCAACATCTGTTAAATTTTATATGCCAACTGGTTTTAAGAGAAACAGTTTTTTAGAGGTTTTTTTAATGTAGTTGTTTTGAACAATCTGAAATAAATGTTGTCCTAAATGGGGAGATGTAGCCTTCATAGAAAAATATCGTAGTGATCCATAATACCGACAGCATAGATATTATTTTTAATTATTTTGTATAACAAGGACTTGTAAAGTTTGCTGTTTATTTCTGCTCTTGAAAAAATTTGTAGGTCTTCTACTCGAACAAAGAATTTGATGTTCTTCCTCTGTAAATGTTCCTTTTTTGTTTTACCTAGCGTTTTAAATAAAATTTATGTTCCAAATTCAGGTTCATAAAAATCATACATTTTTAGATTTAACATTCTTTTTTTTAAATTAATATTTACATGATATACAAATGAATTTATAAATTTATGTTTTATAAAGGAATTTAGAAAAATTAAGCAATCCACCGCTTTGGTGAGAGTATAGTGGTTGCTCTAGATATTTCTAAGGCGTTCGATCGTGTGTGGCAGACGGGCTGTGGAATTAACATTGTCATCTGTAACTATGGATGGTATAGGTATTGAGGAATCGGATACTCTTGATGTTCTGGGCATGAGAATACAGTGTGATGTCCGTTGGAATAAGCACGTATTTCAAGTGTCGAAAGAGACATTCAAGTGTCTCGGTTTTCTAAAACGGTGCAAGACTTACTTCACTCCATCCGATCTCCTTACTATTTATACCAGCTATATCCGGCCAAAATGGAATACAACTCTCATATATGGGCAGGGGCTACACTGTATATTCTGAAGCTTCTGGACCGTGTTCAGCGGAGGGCGGTGAAGCTTATCAATGACAGTAGTGTATCCAACTCTATTGATTCATTGGAGCATCGTCGGAATGTGGGTTGTGTGACACTTTTCTATCGATATTACCATGGGAGATGCTCATCTGAGATAAGTGAACTTATTCCACGAGCCCGAGTTTTTATTCGCAATACTCGCTTATCTAGTAGAGCACATCCGTTTGTAGTTGACTGTCCTGTGTTTCGCACAACGCATTAGAGAGAAAATTCGTTTTGTAGTCGAACGATGTGGAACAAACTTCCCGCAGAAGTCTTCCCTGTTACTTACAATTTAGAAAATTTAAATCAAATATCCACAAACACTACTTCCTCTTTCCTCCTTCCCATACCTTATTTTCCTGATCAATACAATGCACTGCATGAGTAGGGGGTATCCCCTGAGTATTGGTTAAATTATATAAAAAAAAAAAAAAAAAAAAACGTATTAGATTAAATTGTATCAAATTTATATAATTTGATCATATTTGATAGACTCATTTTTCGGATCAAACTATATGAGATTATATCGCATGATATACCTTGATATCAGCTTATGTATGCCATTTTTCGGATCAGATCAAATCAGATGAGAAATGACGTGATGTTTAGTTATACAGTTGTGTTTAAAATATTTGCAACTGAAATCATGGTTCAGGTAATTATAATTTTTTTGATCAAAAAGATTTGTGGTATAAGTTTTTGTTTTTTTTTTTATAAATTCAGTTATAGCATATTATTTTACAAATACAAAAAAATTATTCATAACTTCTCAAAAATAAAAAAAAGTAATTTTAACAAAATAAGTCGATAGTGCAGTGTTCAAATCATTTGCAACTCTTAAAGTAATTAACAGGAAATACAAACAATCGTTTTAACGCTCAGTATTTTGTAGCGTAGCCATTATTTTTTATAACTTCTGAACACCTCTTAGGCATTGAGGCAATGAGCTTTTTAATATAAGCGTCAGAAATTTCATTACACTGCTTCTCCAACTCGACGAAAAGTTCATCACCATTACGAAATACTTTATTGCCGATATTCCGTTTTAGAATCATCCACATGTTCTCAATCGGGTTGAGATCGGGAGATTGAGCCGGCCACAACATGATATTATTTTCATTTTCCTGCAGCCAAACTTTTACAACCCCCGCCGTGTGTTTTGGTCGAGTGGCATTTCCCATTCAGCATATGGAAGCATAACTGAACTCAAAAGATCTCTATAGATTGTGGCCGTCATTGTGGTAGTAATGCGGTGAATTGGGCCAATCCCATTTCCTGAAAAACACCCCCACACCATAATGTTTCCACCTCCGTGCTTCACTGTGGCGGTTGTGTATCTGGGATTAAACTTTTTGCCTCGTGGTCTTCGAACATTGGCTCTTCCATCTGATCCCCGGAGGTTGAATTTAGACTCATCTGACCACAATACATTTTTCCACTGCTGTTGAGTCCACTTCAAATGGGCTTTCTGGGAACTGCTTTGGGATATTTCGTAAAAAAATGCTTGATTTTCCGATCTTCTCTTACAGTTGTAATACGGGTCTTCCACCTTTATGAGTTGTGTGGATGTTATCACTATTAACAATGCGGCAAATCAGTGATTTTGGAACGGAGTAGTACTTATAGAAATTTCTTTTTGGGAAAGTCCATTTTGAAAATCATTTAAAACTTTTGATTTAAAATCCGAATTGTATTTATTTCCTGCCATTTTTTACAAAAATTATTCTTACGATGTTTATGCTTCCAACATCTTATTACAACTATTAAATTTGTTTACAAATGTAACGGCCTGAATCTCGTATTAAAAAGGAATGCGATTACCGTTATATCCTATCATTTTGTAGTATAAATTGTTTCGTTAAGAGTAAGAATAATGAGAGTTGCAAATGTTTTGAACACCTGCATTTTGAATACATCTATTATTATTAATTTTTTTTGTTGTTTTAATTTAACGGAATTAATTTTTTTATTTGTTTAACATAAAATAATGTTTGAAGAATATGTAAAAAATAAATTTTAGTAACTAAGTGTGATTTGACGAAAATAAATCAATGAAAACAACAAATGCGATCTCAGTTCCAAATGTTTTGACCACTACTGTATATGAGACTATATATATAGTCATATATGATTATATCGGAATTTTTTTCGCTGGGTGGTCATGTTATTAAACTTAAAATGTATTGGAAAGTACACAATTTTACTATTAAATTATGATATCCTTATACAAACATTGTTTTCAGTGTACTTCATCGAAATAAACATAGGCACATATGACAGAAGAATAGAAAATATTTTCGTATACAAGTTTATTTATGATGATAATTTAATTGGGTTTATTCTTTGAGTTTTTTTTTTTTTTTATTTTGAAATGTCAGCTAAATTTGAAATGAATTGAATGAAAAATAAACTTGATTCAAATATTAAATTGAAAAATGTATAATAAAAATAATAAAATTTTCTTATAATTCTTAGAAAAAAAACTGAAGTTGAATTTGATTTAAAATATAAAACTTAAAATTCAATAAATTATAAAGCATGATGAAGTATGAAAATTGAAAGAACTATTGATTTAAAAAGAAATTTACTAAGAAGAAAAGAATAAAATCATATATTTTTTGTTACGAGAATAAATAAAGAAATACTTGTATTTAATCTCATAATTGAGGGTCTTGTATAGAAAATTTGTTATGCACCCATGGCATACATGAATACTTGCTGTTGTTTTTTTTAAGTGTTTTTATACTTATTTCCTAGAGGATTTCTTTCTTTATATTTTGTATTATTTTTTTTTTTGTTACTATAGAAAACAGCATGAAAAATTCAGATATTTTTCTATAACAACGCCTTCAGGTGAGCACACTTGCTCTAAATACTTCTGCAGTTCTTCCTTTTTTTTTTAAATATATTTGTTTCTTTTGTTTTGAAGTATATAAGTTTTTTTTGATCTTGTACTGTGTTTAGATGAACACTATTTTGTACAATATTAAAACTGAAAATAAAAGACTACAGAGCGTAGTACACTCAAAAAAAAAGTTTGTAAAGTCAGCAAAAATTTTTGCTGAGTCAGCAAAATTTTAGTCAGGAGGGTGCTAGCAAAAAAATTGCTAATGTCAGCAAAATCAAAATTAGTAGATTCAGCAAAAGTTTTGATAACACTTAGTAGATTAGAAATAAAAATGCCTTGCTAAAAATTAATAAATTTTTTGCTGAATTTTAGTAGACCGAAAACAACGCAAAAAAATTGTAAAAAAATTGTAATTTAGTTAATATATTTGCTGAAAATCATAAAACATATTTTTATGATTCTTTTAAAAATAATTTACAATAATTACGAAATATAAAAATTTTCATTTTCCCACATTGACGACATGAATTAATTTAATATCTGAAAATATATAGAAATAAATATATATAACATAACAAAAATTTTCTTTCAACTACTTACATCAATGGTAGTCTAAATGATGCTTTCTTTTAAAGGACGCAACTGCCGAAGATAATTATAGAAACGAAACGAAAAAATAAACAAAAACAAGCGAAACGAAAAAACAACCCTATTTTTTGCAATAAGAAAAAGGAACCATAAAAATCTACCTAAGATGTGTGTCTTTGTCTTTCGCTTTACTCTGTCTACATGTCAGTGTATGTTTGTTTGTTTGCAATTTGACCACACTAGATTATAAATCTATAAACATTTAGTTTAGAAATACATATTAAATTTTAATATTTTATTTTGTCTTTTATTTAATTAAAAGACAATTATTTTCACAAGCCGGTGACAACGCAAAATTTAGTTGTTTTAATCCTCAATTTTGTTTTATGTATGAAAAACAGATACAAAAGTCTTCCATGGTTGATTTTTTTATATGTCTTATTAGAGTTGTACTTTTTAGTATCATTTTCCTCTTCTCTACTACATCTTGACATGCTGCGACATCTGCTTCATTCTGCGTATATCTTTCAATCTGGTTGTCGTCCACACTATTATTGTGCTTATCAGCACAATTTTTTTTTAGCAAAATTAATTAGTAAAACATTAGTACATTACTAAAGCATTAGTATAAAACAGTTAAGTGCTGAATAAGTATAACAAAAATTTTAGCTGAAAACACGAGTTTAGCAAAAAATTTGCTAAAAAATAGTATACCTGATTTACAAGACGTTTTACTAACTTTTGTACTAACTTATTGTTTTGAGTGTAGTTAATAGTTTTCTTTCGTATTTTCAGCTTTGTAACCGACATAACTATTATAAAAAATAACAGGGGCACTGTGGTGAATTTGGAAAAATAATGATCGGATTGGTACTAATCAAATTGAAAATTGGTAGTCTTGCCACATCCCAAAACCTAGATAGCTTGACACTAAGCTTAAATGAGCTTGATTTCAAACAAATATCTTGACAAATAATATTACTCATACGTATAAAACAGCTAAATTTTACAAAAAAAAAACAATAAAAACATAAAAATTATAGTAAAACTGTAAACAAAAAACGTAAAGATTTCAATTCAGTCCCTGTCAAATAATATTAACATCTTACAAGTAATTTACATCGTACTCGTAGTAATGCTTTATTTATTTATTTTTTTTTATTTATGGATTTCAAGCCCTTGGGGCCTAATTAATCCAGATTAATAAGTATGGCAGTTACAAAAAAATTAATTTGACTTAAAACTATAAAATTAATTTTGTATATTCATTTGCTGATCTTAGTATAAATAAAATCATAATAAAAACTACAAACTATTTTCATTTAATAATATATGTACACTTGGGTGATAACTTTTTTTGGACAACATTCTCCCCAGGGGTTTTCTAATGGAAAATATTGTATTAATGATAAAAAAAACTATTTCAGTTCAATTTGGTAAAAAACCCTTGCGCACCGACAGCGATTTCTAAAATGCCTGTAATATGTTTTTTTTTAAATTTTTTTTAATAACAATTTTTTTAAAATATGGTTTTTACATATGTAAGTAAGCAAATTTGGAAGAAAACTATTCCATTGACTCGAAAACGGACTTTACTATTGATATCAGCATGCCTTAATTATATAGATGTGATGGTCAGACGTTGAGGCATCAAAAAAAGTTTTTTTTTTTAACTTTGTTTGATTCAAAACTTTACCGCGTTTGGTGCGGAACCTTTTTTAACGATAGCGAAAAATTAAAAACGCAGTTCTTAATATTTGTCCATGCCCTACACAATTATGTCTGGGGAGATTTGATATTTGCAAAAAATGCAAAAAGTTATCACCCTAATGTACACTCAGGGAACTTCTACTTTAAAAATATGCAGTTGTTTGGGTTGTAATACAGTTTCTTTATTTTTAATGTAAATGTCAGTCATTTGTAGAACAAATTAAATATTTACTAACCTTGTAGTTCATTTAAAAAAAAACAACCCACATCAAATGACTGTTTAATGATTTTACATTCATTTTTTTACAGTTGTTTTTTGTTATTTCAAAAAATAAAAGAAAATAAATGTTTTTTTTATTTTTTACCACCATGTGGTTTATTTTTACTACAATTGTTAGTAATTTTTTGAACATTAAAAAACAAATGACAATGTTAGTTGAATTTACTTTAATGTAAGTCGTCCTTTCTTTAAGTGAAATTTCATTTGTTTTCAACTACAATTGCAGTGGGGTTTACCTACATAGTATTCTAAGTGTATATATGAAAAAAATTACAAAAGTATAAACACCCCCCTTGCACAAATACTGAAAATAAAGCTACAATATAATCTCGAAAGTGTCAGTTAATGTAGCAGCTTTCTACAAATTTTTTAATAAAACCTTTTTTAAATTAGAAATAGATGCAGTGAATTTGCTATCCTCATAAGGCATTACTGAGTTCCATATTCTAGTTACTCTTACAACAAATGATTTATTCATAATAAAAGATGAAAATCGTGGAAAATTATTTGAATGTGTTCTCGTAGAGTTACCAAAATTGAATCTTTCAAGAAGATATGGTGGATTTCCATTTTGAATGATTTTTTTTAAATTGAACCATTATACTTAAATCAATAACATTTTTAAAATCACAGCCAAGAAAATCAATAACATAGGGAGTCATATGCCTCCATTCCCGATGTCGAAGCCCAAAAAACATAACGTACTACACTATTAAAACATAGTTTAATTTTCGAAATATTGTCTTCTGACATACGCGAATATATTTCTAAGCCATACAAAAATATAGGAAGACAAAGTGGTGTAGCAACTTTCCATTTAACATTCTATGGTAAATACAGACCTGTGTTATATAGATGCCTCATAACAAAATTTATATTAGCTATAACTCTGTTAACTTGACAGTCAAATTTCAGATTATTGTCAATATACACTCAGAAAGTTTTATAATAAGAAACAAACTGTATCGACTCCCTGCCTAAAACTATGTTTGGAGTTATGATACTTTGTGAAAACCACATACATCGCGTTTTAGAAGGGTTTAAACTTAGAAACTTGGATTCTGACCATTCCATAATATGAAGCAAATCATTATTGGTTTCCAAATACGAAAGACCAAATCCCTTATCATCAGCTAGCAACTGAATATCATCTGCATATGTATAACATCTACACAATTTAACGGGCTGGTACAAATCGTTTATATAAACCACAAAAAGAAGGGGCGTCTTGGGGCACCCCTCTGAAAGTTTTTAATGATGAAGAAATTCTCTCGTTACTTTGAACATATTGATATCTACCATTAAGGAAAGAAAACATTAAACGACAAGCCGAAGAACCGAAGTCAAATTGGTTAAATAATTTACTACAAAGTAAGTCATGACTCAGAGAGTCGAAAGCTTTGCTATAATCCAAAAATATAAGCACTGAATTTAACTTCATATCTAAATTACCCCTTAGTTGTTCAACTACATCTAATACTTACACTCAAAAAAATAAGTTAGTACAAAAGTTAGTAAAACGTCTTGTAAATCAGGTATACTATTTTTTAGCAAATTTTTTTGCTAAAATCGTGTTTTCAGCTAAAATTTTTGTTATACTTATTCAGCACTTAACTGTTTTATACTAATGCTTTACTAATATACTAATGTTTTACTAATTAATTTTGCTAAAAAAAATTGTACTGATAAGCACATTAATAGTGTGGACGACAACCAGAATGAAAGAAATGCGCAGAATGAAGCAGATGTCAAGATGTAGTAGAGAAGAGGAAAATGATACTAAAAAGTACAACTCTAATAAGACATATAAAAAAATCAACCATGGAAGACTTTTGTAGCTCTTTTTCATACATAAAACAAAATTGAGGACTAAAACAACTTAAATTTGCGTTGTCACCGGCTTGTGAAAATAATTGTCTATTAATAAAATAAAATAAATACAAAAGAAAATATTTAAATTTAATATGTATTTCTATAATAAATGTTAATAGATTAATTATCTAGTGTGGTCAAATTGTAAACAAACATATACAGACATGTAGACAGAGTAAAGCGAAAGACAAAGACACACATCTTAGGTAGATTTGTATGCTTCCTTTTTCTTATTGCAAAAAAAGGGTTGTTTTTTTCGTTTCGTTTGTTTTTTTGTTTATTTTTTCGTTTCGTTTCTATAATTATCTTCGGCAGTTGCGTTCTTTTAAAGAAAGCATCATTTAGACTACCATTGATGTAAGTAGTTGAAAGAAATTTTTGTTATGATATATACATATATTTATTTCTATATATTTTCAGATATTATATTAATTCATGTCGTCAATCTGGGAAAATGAAAATTTTTATATTTCGTAATTATTGTAAATTATTTTTAAAAGAATCACAAAAATATGTTTTATGATTTTCAGCAAATATATTAACTAAATTACAATTTTTTTATAATTTTTTTGCGTTTTTTTTCAGTCTACTAAAATTCAGGAAAAAATTTATTAATTTTTACCAAGGCTTTTTTATTTCTAATCTACTAAGTGTTAGCAAAACTTTTGATGAATCTACTAATTTTGTTGCTAAAATCAGCTCGCTGATTTCTAAATCCTGAATGGTATGGGTTTAAATAATTTCTTGAATTTAGATGTTCCTGCATTTGATCTCTAAGTAAAACTTCGAGAATCTTAGAACTCGCATTTAAGACGCTTATTGGCCGATAATCAGAAATAAGACGATGAGACTTTATTTTTGGTATTGAATTAACTCTTCCAATCTTCCAATTATTAGGAAAATAGGAAGAGGTTATATATAATATTGTTAAGTATAAAAAGCAATGGTGTGGAAATACCTTGAAAAACAAGTTTTAAAAACTTTATAGGTATACCATCTGGGCCAACAGCATTTGTTTTAATAGTCATCATTGCATTATAAACATCAACTACGTCAACATTTCGAAAAGTGAAGCCATAATCATTCGGATAATTATAAGGATTAAAGGAAATATTATTAGGTCGTGGGACAGGTGGAAGAATTGAATTCCTATTGAACTCATCAACATCAATTTGGTCTTGAATATTTTCATCACCAATTACTTTTCATCACCAATTTACTCCACAATTGTGATTGTGAACATCCTTCAAAATACTTAATACACACATTTCTCCTTACTCGCCTTATTACAGACTTAACTTTCTTACGGTATATACAATAAATTTTGCGAGTATTCTCACTCCTATTTTTACAATAGGCTCGCCAAGCTAAATTCCTACTGGTTTCCACATATAATTAATTTTTCCACATATACTTTGTACTTTTTTTAACTAGTTCTGTTCTTAAAAAATCTTGACAACCCTATAAAGAGGTGTAAATGTGGACCGAATTCTAAAAGTTTTAGAGTGAAGTAATGAAAGTTGTATGTTTAAGAAAAAATATACTTATAGTGATATCAATAAAAAATTTTGAAAATTTTTACAATGTGAGTTGTTGGTTAGTTCGGTTAAAGATCATGAATATTTTTCCATATTAACAGAAAAATTATAATTTTATTTGTGATAATTTAAATTAAATAGTTAAATAGATGATGTTTACAATTTAACACTTTAAGGCACGAAGAATGTTGATGAAGGCCGTTGCGGGCTAGAAAGTTAACTCCATTCATGCAGGTGTCAAATAACTTTTTTCTAATTGTTTTTTCTGTTAATTAAAGTAAATTATCACAAATAAAATTATAATTTTTCTGTTAATATGGAAAAATATTCATGATCTTTAACCGAACTAACCAACAACTCACATACAATTTATATAGATCAACAATAAAAATTCACAATTTTTACAATTTTCATCAAAATTTTGTCTTATTAATAGTTCACATCAAGCAATAACAATAAGTCAATGTTGTGATTGGAAGGAATTGCAAGTGTTGGTACTTTTTAAGTTAACAATTAAAATTAATTATGGGTTTTGGGAGAAAATATAAGAATCAGTGTTGGGGTTAAACAATTGATGATACATTTTTTTTTAATATTACATTTTTTTAAATTTTAAAAATTAAAAATAAACTTTAAAACGTGAACAAGTGTTTTAGCTTGACAAAATACATTTTATCTTGACACTTGACAAGACTTAAAAAATCATGACAATCAAGCTCCTTCCAGTCCATGTGGCAACCCTATAAAGAGGTGTAAATGTGGACCGAATTCTAAAAGTTTTAGAGTGAAGTAATGAAAGTTGTATGTTCAAGAAAAAATATACTTATAGTGATATCTAACCCCCTCTACTTTAAAAGTTATTAATATATAAAAATACAAATTTTGTTTCTTTGCCACAATATTTTTTGATTTTACTACCAAAAAAAAAAAAAAATAATTTTTTAATGGATTTAAAAACAAAAAAATTACTCATGTTAACAATACTTCACGATAAAAGACATAACAATATTTTTTTAAATAGTTTTAATAGTTTAGTCGTAAAAAATCCTTAAAATAAAAAATTTAAAAAATTTATGAAAAATTGTAATTTTTTCCAAAAAAGTATTTTTTTCTTTACAATTTTTTTGGAACTTTGTTAAAAAACCAATGCAAATTTTAATGTTTTCTGAAGAAAAGGACTTTGAAAAAAATTTTAAATGTAATTTAACTAATATTTGGAAATGCACTCTACGACAGGCATTGGTCGAAAATGAAAAATTTTTCACAAAAAGAAAAAAAGAAAATACTTTGAGGGTATGTTAAAAAAATTGCACTCTGATTTCAGAACTTTTTTATTATTTCGGATTATGAAATAAAGTGTTTTTAATATTTGGTATTAATATCTTGACATACGGCAAGAAGAAGAAGAAACACAATAAAACTAATAACGAAAAATTTTTTCCGTACTATCTGTATGAAACTCAAAAATGGTGCTTGGCTGCTGACTAAGACTTCGTCAGAAAGAAGCAATTCTATTTTTGACCGAAAATGTATCACTTTCTTGATATGAGAGAGAAATGAAGAGAAACTCTCACAATTTTTTTTGACATATATTTGCCGTAATTGAACTACATTTTTTGTTCTCTTGTGCATTATTGTTTTTTTTCTGAACTTTTTACCAACAAAGAAAAAGAGAAACTTAGAAAAAGTAAGAAAATACCACATACATTTTTACTACTTAACTCATAAATGTACAGAATAAAAAAAATGTGTATAAATAAACGTAAAAAATAGCCAATAGCCATCGCCGCAATATAAGTTCATCGCCCTCTCTTTCACTTTAGTTATTATTTTTTGGCTTTTATTGTGAACACACTCTTAAAATCATGACTGAAGATTTATGAAAAATTACAAATTTTGAAAAGAACATTTTTTGATCCTAAAAAGAGCAATATTTTAATTAGTTTTTCTAATTGATGTTATTTTTTTTTTTAATTATGCATATTTGTAACTATACTATGTTTGAAAAACTCGTTTAAATATCATTTGAAGGTATTACGATATTTAAAGCTCAACTCAAACATAAAATGTTATTTAAATAAATTTTTGTTTTTATTGGTTTATTTTAACAAAATTTTTCAAGGGTTTTTTTAAATTTTAAATTTTTTATAACACATTTTTTTTATCTGTCGGTATCAAATATGTATATATTGTACGTTGTAACAGGTAAAAAATGCACGCTTAAAATGTCGTTTTTTCTATTTTTATAGATTTTTATTTTATTTACCGCCGAACTTCGACTTTCATTTGATATTAGGCAAGTCCAAAGATTGTAAAGTTCAGCCAAATCGGATAATGCTAGCCGTTTGTGACCTTCAGCCAATATCCTTCATAATTAAAAAGGTTTCGAAAATTAAGGTGTTGATTTAATCAATTGCACGCGAGAACTCAAAATTTTATATGCGAAAAGTTCCCTTTTTTGGGTGCTCTGGAAGGTTCAAATTCAATAATTAAGCTCCATATTACGCCACTTAAGCCTGTTTCAAATTTCATTCCAATCTGACAGCTAAGTAAGAAACGAACTATAAAGTAAGAAATAGTTGAGTTATTTTAAAAAATTTTGATATATATCCCACTGTGCAATGGTAGTCCCCGTTTTACTTTTTCTATTTTAGGATTGCCTGCGCGATGATTTTTTCAATATATGTTGTGATTAATGGAAAATACCGCACTTTTTCATTTCCCTGAAAACAGCGAAATTTTTCGAAATACCCGGGTACCCGCTCGAAAAAGCAAAATGTCTTCTACGACCTGAGATTTTTTACAATAACTTATTGTCAATAAGTCTCCATTATATTTCTGTGGTTTTTCTCAGAATAAAAAATTGATTTTTTAATCACAATTCTTTTAAATCCTAGACTTTTATAAAAAAAAAGCCTTAAAATAATAAAAAACGTTTACAAAAATGTAAAAACTAGAACAATTTTAAAATCTATAGAGTTCGTTAAAAAATGCCATTTGAAAAATATGTGGTAACTGAAAATGTTTTGGACAAATTTTCATAATGGAAAATTTTTAAGAGCGATCTAGAGTGACTTTAAATTTCTAATTTAAGGTCGAAGTTTAAGATAAACGGCGGAGTTACTCGTAACAGTTGCGATGAACTTAACATAATGTTTTAATTTAAAAAGTTGTTTGAAATGTTAATTGCTGCATTAAAAATTCTGAATATTTAACTTTCTTGTTTGAAATTGTAGTCTTAAAAATACCGGGATTCCCGAAACAAATTCCCGGGATTGTGGGAACAGAAAAATGCTTTGTTTCCTGGGAATACCGGGACGGGAAATGCCGGTTGCGATAGACACTTGAGAGATGTAGCTTTTTTGTGATACCCATATATTGTTGGCTGATAGTCTCATAACCCTACAATGTGAACCAAAAGCCAAAATTTATTTTTTATTGTATAAGGGAATATACCTAATTGTGCCCTGTTCCCTAAAGTGCTCGTTTTGTTTGCATGATTATTTGAAAACTGTCAATTGCCATCGAGTTTAACAATTTTAAACAAGTTTCGACTTTAATGCACACATTTTTTTGGAGTAATTTTTCGTAAACATTAAACGTGAATAATAACTAAATTTTAAAGAGTTTTCCAAGTCGGATTATTGTAAACGGTAAGAATTTAAAAAAAAAAAAATATTTACGACACAACAATTATATATATGGGGCATTTCATCTCAAGTGACCGAACGTTTGAAACCGATGTCTTCCGATCGGGATGAAATTTGCACCAACGTTAGTCCTATTGGATAGTATTTTAGACACAATTTTTCAACAACATCGGTCAAGAACTCTCTGAGTTAGAGTGGGTCAAAATTTAACATTTTTGCCAAACAGGTGTTTTTTCTCATCCACGTAACTTATTACCTATTGTTCTTAGCAAAATTTGTCCCAAATAGTTTCGATAGCTATGTCTTCTATGTTTCTAAAAAAAATTAAAAAAAATTTAAAAAAAAATTTGACTTTTTTTTTGCAAAGTCAAAAACTTTTTTTACTTTTTTTTCAAAAAGTGGGGTTTTTTTTTTTTTTGCTCAAAAGAAAGCTTAGGTCTTTTCCTTTAAGAGCTTTTTGGTCGCTTAGTGGGATGCGAGTTGTATATCTATCAAAAAAAATTTTTTGTAACCCAAGACAAAGGTTTTAAAATTTTTGCATACAAACTATTTTGAATTTTTTCCTATTTGTGTGTAAGTGTTTCTAAAACCTTAAAAATAAAACTTATACTGAAAAACTAGACAAATTTACCTTTCCGACGGTATGTAACATACCTAACTAAAATTTCATACCCTCAATACTGTAATACCCACAATATGTTAAACTCCCAACATTTTTCCACGCCAACATTTTTTCTGAGTCTTGCCTTTCATTACGGCTTTTTTGTCAATCCTATAGGTAGTTTTGAGCTGACGTAATATTGAATGCAATTTTTATTGTCAAAATATCAGGTGCCCCAGAGACAAGTATTTGAATAACGTGGAAATATTTATGGTCATTCTCCGAAATGCCAGTTTCTTTATTATTTTATGACTCTTGACTTTAAAAAGTGCGTGAAGTTAACAGGTAGTTTATTATTATTAGTAACATTTGGTTGAAATAGGTAATTCATTATTATTTTGCAACATGCGGTTAAATCACACTAATCCCTTCTTGACCCAGAGACAAGTTTTTGAATAACGTGGAAATATTTATGGTCATTCTCCGAAATGCCAGTTTCTTTATTATTTTATGACTCTTGACTTTAAAAAGTGCGTGAAGTTAACAGGTAGTTTATTATTATTAGTAACATTTGGTTGAAATAGGTAATTCATTATTATTTTGCAACATGCGGTTAAATCACACTAATCCCTTCTTGACCCTAATAAAAGATTTTAGACACATTCATTAAAATGCACTACCTTCATGATCTTAAAAAACTATTTATTGTCATTGTGAAGACATTCGGAAATCAGTTTTTTACAAACAGCGTTAAAGTTTAGACGTGTTTTATTTACATAATTTCTAACATAATTAATCTTCACAATGTCTACGGCTCCTAAAAGGCTAAGATTGAAAATAAAATTCATGGTTCTTTTTGTTTTAATCCCTTTAACAAAAAGAGTCACAGATCATCAGATATGCGAAATATTTCCGACGGCTTATTAAAAAAATTCCCTACGCTGTCAAAACGATTGCTTATTTGTGGATCATGCAGGAAAGAGCTCGGAAAGTTGAAAGAATTACCGGATATGAATAGTAATGAGGCTTGCGTTGAAGTTGGTCCAGATGAAGACAATAGTAGTTGTGAGAATGATGACAGAACTGTTGATGATGATGGTGATTCCAACTTTTCAGTAGAGGGTATAAGTTCAAAGAATGAGTGTCAAAACCAATATCATAAGGATGCAGTAGAAGTTCTTGAACAAATAAAAGAGAATACAAAACATCACAGAGTAGAGCTGAAAGAATTCAACTTCTCACACTTGCTCCAACGACATGGAGTTGTGCAAAAATAATGACTGAGTTTGGAACGTCTGAACGAAAAGCAAGAATTGCTAAAAAATTGGTTGCTGAGCATGGGATTCTCGCACTCCCAAACAAAAGAAGGGAAAAACTTTAGAGTGCGAAACTGAAACTCTAGTAACTCAGTTTTATCAGCGAGATGATATGAGTCGCCTGATGCCAGGGGTGAAAGACTGCGTGTCTGTCCGAATAGATGGCGAGAAAGTTAAAATGCAGAAGAGAATGGTTCTGTGTAACCTGAAAGAGTTATTCGCAACATTTCAATCTGAATACGAGGATGTCAAAATTGGCTTCACAAAATTTACCCAACTCAGGCCAAAGCATTGTGTTTTGGCAGGAAGTAGCGGAACTCACACAGTATGCGTTTGCATTTACCATGAAAATGTTAAACTGATGTTGAAGGAAATCAACTTAAAGAACTTAACAGATGATTCGCCAGAAGATTTGCACGATTACCGCGATTGCCTTAAATTGACCATGTGTTCTAATCCATCAACTTCTTGCCACTTAGGTGAATGTTCAAATTGCCCGGAAACCACATTCATCAAAGAGAATTTAATCAACTCCTTTGATAGAGAATGTATTGAGGAGGTCAAATTTGAATCTTGGCTTCAGACTGAAAGATGCACATTGAAAACAATCATTTTAAATGTGGATGATTTTGTGGAAGAAATGTGTACAGGATTGCTAAATTTGAGAACCCATGACTTTTTAGTCAAACAGCAATGGTCATTCATCAACGATTTGAAGATACATTTGAAGTCAGGTGAATTCGTTATTTCATATGATTTCGCAGAAAACTATAAATATGTTATTCAGGATGCCATACAAGCATTCCACTTCAATAACGACCAAGCAACTATATTTCACTACATGAAAGATGAAAAACTGGAACACAAAGTATGGCAATCATATCCGACGATTTAAAACATGATACCGTTGCAGTTTATGAATACCAGAAAATAATACTAAATTATCTAAAATCTAAATTTACAGTTGATAAGGTATACTACGTTTCGGACGGAGCTCGTCAACATTTCAAAAACAAAAGTAGCTTCGCAAATCTTATAGCTCATGAAAAAGATTTTGGAATGCCAGCTGAGTGGCATTTTCATCCTACAGCTCATGGTAAAGGAGCATGTGATGGTATTGGAGCAAACCTCAAAAGAAATGCAGCGAAGTATAGCCTCCAGTGCGCTATTGAAGGTCGCATCTTAGATGCGACTGCTTTATTCCATTGGGCAAAGAATTATTGTAAAGAAACTAAAATAGTTTTCAGTAGCAAAGAGGATCATGAGGAAACATTGAAAACACTGAAGAGCAGATTCGATGCTGCGGTAACAATCGATGGCACCGCTCAATACCATGCTTTTATACCGCTTGTCGATGGAAGACTCAAGTTGAAAAAGTTTTCTGCCTCTACTCAATGCGATTTCTTTCCAAAGCCAAAAAAGAAACCAGCACCGAAATCAACAGCTGAACGTAGTAACGCCAAAAAAGGCAGCAAATAAAGGCGATAAATAAGCTGGATGAATGACTGGGTATCAGCTACAATAAATTAGGTATAAAAATAGTTATGATATAAATGGATCTAATGTGTTTAAGATTAACTTTTATTAAATTATTTATCTTTTTATTATTATTATATATTAACTTAATTATTATTAAAAATAAATAAAAAAAAAATTGTTCAACATTTCTATAGAAAAAAAGTGATTTTATTTCTGAGGTTAACATATTGTGGGTATTACAGTATCGAGGGTATGAAATTTTAGTTAGGTATGTTACATACCGTCGGAAAGGTAAATTTGTCTAGTTTTTCAGTATAAGTTTTATTTTTAAGGTTTTAGAAACACTTACACACAAATAGGAAAAAATTCAAAATAGTTTGTATGCAACAATTTTAAAACCTTTGTCTTGGGTTACAAAAATTTTTTTTTGATAGATATACAACTCGCATCCCACTAAGCGACCAAAAAGCTCTTAAAGGAAAAGACCTAAGCTTTCTTTTGAGCAAAAAAAAAAAAAAAAAAACCCACTTTTTGAAAAAAAAGTAAAAAAGTTTTTGACTTTGCAAAAAAAAAGTCAAATTTTTTTTTTAAATTTTTTTTTAATTTTTTTTTAGAAAGATAGAAGATATAGCTATCGAAACTATTTGGGACAAATTTTGCTAAGAACAATAGGTAATAAGTTACGTGGATGAGAAAAAACACCTGTTTGGCAAAAATGTTAAATTTTGACCCACTCTAACTCAGAGAGTTCTTGACCGATGTTGTTGAAAAATTGTGTCTAAAATACTATCCAATAGGACTAACGTTGGTGCAAATTTCATCCCGATCGGAAGACATCGGTTTCAAACGTTCGGTCACTTGAGATGAAATGCCCCATATATAAACTATATTATTGGAATCACAGAGCTTTACTTGTAAATGTAATTAACATTACATATGGTAACTCTTTAAACAGCTTTACACGACGCATAAAACGTTTTAACCCTCTATCAGTAAACTACCAGCATACATATACGGTACACAGGTGCGATTTGGAATTTTTACTTTTCATTTTAAGATTTGAAAAATAAAAATATTTGCAAGGTATAAGTATGATGCATGATTTTGGAATACACTTTTTTTGCAAATCCAAAAACGTTACGTAAATTATATAAAAATTTAACTAAATTATTCAAAAATTTATTTTAAAATTGCTTATTTGTAAAAAGTACGATTATAGAAAAAAATATATATTTTATATTGATACAAAGTAAAACTTTTTATGCAAATGAACATTCTTTCAAGAAAAAATAATGTTAATAACATAAAAAAATACCTAATAGATTTTTCAATGTATCAAAATGTATGTATTTTCATGGGTATTATTTCGTAAAATAACAATAAGGTTTAAAGCTGTTGGCTAAACTTGTAAGAAAAGTCGAAAATAACTCATGTTGTTCGGGTAATCAATTAATATCCTCGGTTTTCTGTGGATGGTTGATATATATACCTGATTAAAAACTTGAGTTTCTTGTGGGTGGTGGATTATAATTAGGCTGAAGATGACCTAGTCGCTTAGGTCGAAAGTGCGGCACCCCATCTAACGCTGATCCCCACAACATTTTTTTTCATCTTCTTTACATGTATTAACAATTAGTGTTTTCTATTTATAATAGTAATGGAAATGAGTAAAGTCTCCTCCTTATCTGCATGACCAAAACGCGGGAGCTGGAAATTTTACTTATAGTATTTAGATTAGTCTTCTCTTAGACGAGATTTTTGGAAACTCCTACTAGAGGAACTAAATGGTCATGACGGCCTTTTATTTTAGAATATGCGTAAGTAGTAATTCACATATGGTGAAAACACTTTTTAGTTTTCGCAGCTTTTAAAGGCCTACTCAAACCGCTGAAATAAGATAATTGAAATTTTGATATACGTTCCCTCATCCATTAATTTAAACGTCGTTTAAATGCGATAAAAATGGGAAAAAGACTGATTGACACAGTGTTCCCTTTCGACCCAGTACTTTTAAACAGCTATATTTTTTACTGAATAAAGTTATTTAAAAATCTAATTCAACATCTTGACTGACTACAAGCGTGAATATAAAAATTGTGGGAAATTGAATTGCCAAATAAATATTTCGAAAAATCTACGAAAAATCACCTTTCTTGATGGGACTATTTTTTAAAAATTATTTAAAAATATAAAAAAGTCGAATCTTTAATAATTTTGATTGTTATGTTGATATCTCTGCTAAAAATAAGTTCATCGGTTGTATATAATTTTTGCACATATGACCGCTTGGACGATAAATTTTTCAAATACACAAACACGGCACAGGCACGGATCCAGGAAAAGGTTTTGAGGCAGTGTTTTTACAAAGTTTTCTATTAACTAATTAATTTTGGAGGAGGAAATATACCATTTTCTCTCCCCTAGATTTGCGCCTGGTCTAAAATATTCCAAAATTTATTCCGTTCACACTCCAAACATGAATAGTAGATGGTTTTATTAAAATACTACTAAACTCATAAGACTTATCGCAATTTAAAAAACCATATCGTACATTAAAAAAACAGTCAAAAACCATGATATTCTACCAACAAAAATGCAAAAATCTGTTAACTAACCTCATATTTTCACTGGAGATGTTTGCAAACAAAATTACAAACATTTATTGATGAAGTATATATTTTCAAAGTGTGGATACTAGGGAATTAAAATTACTAGGGTTTGGTTTTGTTCGAGTAACGAGTAACTCGATTTTCAGGGTTTAAATAATGTTATAATTTGAATAATGTTATTTCAAAAATTTTTCCTTAAAAATACACAAAAACACAAAATATGTAGATACAAAATTAGGAGTTCCGAAAGCATTTTTATCAAAATGAAAAATATACGTTAGGTTAAAATAAAAAAGATCTTCTGAATTAATATAAAATTGAGGTATTGTATTACATTATTTTCTTTCGTTTTTGTAAGTTCGACTTAAAAAAACATTAGGGAAATACCCTATGGGGAATGGGAAAGGTTCTGTGTATGCCACAGGATCGGTCCCTTCGTGCCAGAGACTGGTCCTCTGCTATACCCTACCCTATGTAAACAACTGGCAACTTTAACATTGGCTTGTCATATGAGGGGGTCATTGTCCTGCTTTAAACTACACAGTGGCATGCCACAGGACTAAAAAAAAAACTATATTATATTATATTATATTTTAGCAAATGCGTTGAAGTTTGGAAGACAGACTTTTGTTTGATTTTATTTTTTTAATTACAAATTTTTAATTTATGTGAATAAGTTGTATATAGATCCGAATGGAAAAAAACTGTAACACCAAAAAAAATTATGAATTAACTACAATTCGAAATTTGCAAAAAAAATTTTGGCACAATATAATAGTTTTGCGATTGTTGCGATTTTTTAATTGTTATAAAAGATTTCGATATTTAAAAGTTTCGCTTAATTTCTGGAAATCGGACCTTGTGAAGCATATTTTTTTTGTTAAGTTTCGACCCTTCATTATTTGAGTAATTTTTCAAAAACATTTTAAAAATATCTGCAAAATGTACTTTTTTAGGCAGTGATGTCGGTGCCTAATGTGTTTTCTTCATAAAGAAAAAAAAAAAATAGTTTTTTACCAGTACAGTATTGTACATATAGTGGTGTCACGTAAAAAAGGTTATAGCCCAATGGAACAGCTATAATATGTTAACTGAAATGGTGACTGGTACATTGCCTTACGAAACAATTTAAGCTTTTTTTGTAAAATATAAACTGAAATAGAACATATTTCGATTTACTTGATTAACTTAAGCGACATAAATTGTTCGAGGTATTCGTTACTCGAAATTGACCATTTTAATTTACAATTCATCGAGTAACGGTTAACCGATTGTATACCCTCGTGGTTACGAAATGCCCAGCGAATCTATGACGTACCTTTAAACTCTGGTATTTTTGAAATTTTTACGAGGGTTCACATACAAAAGTTTCCTCTAAAGGGTGTTTTTTTTACGGGTGTAAAACTTTAAGTTGGCAACGCTTTTTTAACTGGCTGCCATTTTGTCAGCTGTCAAGTGATTTATGTTTAGTTTGGTTTGGCATTTCTACACAAAAAGCCTGACGCCTGAAAAACGCTTCCCAATTGTGCAAATTTATTTTGAAAATCATGGTTCTGTTCGAAATACGTATCGCCCACTACGTCCATTTTAGAGTCACATAATCGTCCATCAGAGCAATTAATTCGACTAACTATGGAACGTTTTCGCACCACGTTTACTCTAAATGATAATATGCATCCACAGAGACGTGGTACAATAAGTACAGAAGAA
Organism: Delia radicum; assembly: GCA_021234595.1. Lineage (NCBI taxonomy): Eukaryota > Metazoa > Arthropoda > Insecta > Diptera > Anthomyiidae > Delia > Delia radicum. Next base: position 115,243,331 of record CM037855.1, on the reverse strand, counting down.
GTCATTGCTGCTGTAGAGCGTAGCGTAGAGGAAGACCCCAATCAGTATATCCGCCATCGTGACCGCTATAGAGCCATGATCACTGACTTTTTCGTTCATCAATTGAACAAACATGATGTGCAGGAGCTGTAGTTTCAACAAGACTGCCAACAGCTCGTGCCTCAATTGATTTATTGAAGGAAACTTTTGGTAACCGCATAGTTCCACGTTTTGGACAACATTCGCCGTGTTATTGCCAATATATAGCCACAAATGTTGGAAAAAGTCATCGAAAATTGGACCTCCAGATTAGACTACGTCCGAGCCAGCCGAGGCGGTCAAATGCCAGAAATCATTTTTAAATTATAATGCCAGAAGATTATCTTTCGAATAAAGTAAATTTCATGTCAATTTAAAAAAATCATCTTTGTTTTATTCCATTTCAAAGTTCTAAACCTCTATAAAATCACCCTTTACCCAAAACCTTTTTTGTCTAAAAGTGTGAGACTTAAAATATGTTTGAATATATACTTTTTGGATTTTTGATTAAGTCTTGGTATAAATGAGGTAAAAAGATGAACAGTAAAGGACCTAGTTATGCAAAGCTTTTAAAGTACAAATCCAAAACTGGAATTTAAATCAAAGTTCTTTAGAGAAAAATTTTATATAAAAAATTAATAAATTTTCTTCTTAATATATTCCCATATATAAAACTACCGGTAACGAAGTATCGCGCTTTTAGGCTCGTAAAACAATAAAACAAAAAATAAAATTTCTGACCGGCACGAACATCAAAAAACAAATATTTTGCCAATACAACAAATGTTTTTAAAAAAATAGAATGTATTTATTGCGGCAATCTAAGCACTGTACTTTAAATTAACAAAAAATATTATATACCCTAGAAAGTTGCAAGCGCTATTGCTGCTGCTTCATTTAATATACAATTGGAGTATCAGTATAAACCACAATATGCACTTCCATAAAGTAGGAGTAACAACTGTTACACTCATAAATAAAAGATCAATGGTTTAAAAAGCATGAAATGTGTTACAAATTTACTTCGTTTGTTCGATTTTATTTTTACTTCATTTAATCATACATTGTTCTAAAAAGATCAGAGATATATTTGAAGCGATACTGATGATCGTGATCATCATTCTAAATTGCTACCATATGTTTAAGTGAATAAAATTTATTCAGCCCTTTGAAATACTTTTTTTTTTTTTAGGTTAATTTGGGTATTAAAGCGTAATTTATTTTTCCAACATATGACTTGTGTTAAGAAAGTTAATATTTCAGTAGCACAACTTAAACCTTTCTTTAAAAGCGGAACGATATCTTCTTGAGTCTTTCTATAAATAATTAATATTGACAAGCAATGAAGCGTAATATTTTTTTAGAGTTTGTAGGCTGAACTTAAAAAAAACTTTCTCTGAAGGGGAATTTTTTTATTTAAAATTTTAGACTCTTCGTCAATTTTAATGTCAACAAATAAAAATAGCATACACTGATGCCCCGATTTGCGTCGTTTATAGGGACCGGGGAAATACGACGCAAACCGAAACGACGCAAATCGAATCACTTTTCTGTATATGCTTAGAATAACTTACCTAACAGAATAAAATGGGAATTCCCCTTTTTTCATGCAAATTGAAAAATTCCTCATATGTACAAATGTAATTATGACTTCAGTGAAAAAATACAATCGTATGTAGCGACGCAAATCGGAATCAAAACGACACAAATCGGAATGAACCAAATTTTAAAAAGCGACTCAAATCGAAACGACGCAAATAGGATCGACGCAAATCGGCGCTTCAGTGTATAGTGTTTCACTTATTGTTAGATCATTCACTCTTTGAAAGAAGTCCAAAAAATTGTAATTTTTTTTACCGATTTTCTTTATATTAAAAGTACATATTCTCTATGGAGCCTAGAACACATCTCCACACTAATAGAAATAAACCTGTAAAAATAGCAAAAAAAAACTACTAAAAACTACTTAAACATGACCTTGCAGATTTTTTTACTAAACATTAGTAATATAATAATAACAAAAATAAATCTGATGAATTTACAAATATTTAGTTATATTTGAGCTAAGTTTTAGTTAATTGAAAGTAAGAAAATATCTGGTAAAATCAGTTTATGCTGATAATTATTACTAATAATTAGTACACAAAAAAATCTATAAAAATTCAATATTTTTAAAGTTTTTTTTTAGTTTTTTTTTTAATGCGATTAACAGTCTGCCCTAATGAAATCAACAATCTACGATTTTTTAGCAAAAATTTCTGTTCATTTTAGCATAAGAAACTGTTATTTGCATTCTACTAAATTTGAGGTAAATATAGCAAACATTCTGTTAATATTACAGTTTTTGTTTGCTATTTTGAGTCAACAAATATTTAGTAACCGGTTTTGCTAATACTACAGAGTGAAATGCTATTTTTAATTAACTAAAATTCACATCGAATATAACTTAAATTGTGTGAAGTTAACAGATGTATTTTTGCTGTTCTTATTATACTAATATTTAGCGAAAATATGTACCGAATTTAGCAGTTTTTTCTGCAACGTCATTTTTAACTAATTTTTAGTAGCTTTTTCTGCTATTTTTACAGGTTTATGTCTATGAGTGCATAATCAATTTTGAAATTTTTCTAAATTTTTCACGGTTTTATGTAAAAAAAAATTTCAAATGTATGTAATTTTTAAGAGCCGTATACTCGGATTTCGCTTATTCGAAAATCGTTCGATTTTCACGATTGCCCTCTTCCGCACTAATGCACAAAAAAAAAAATCATTTAAAACTAAAATGCATTTGCAATTTTAAGATGCATTTTCAAAACTGTTTCCCCTCTTCAAAATATTTCAAACATGGCTAAGTCGAAAATTAAACACTTTTTATAAAATTAAATTTCGCCTTTTCTGTGACGTGAATGTCTTCTAATTTTCTCGACATTTTTTTTTAAAAACATCCATTATTTCCATACAAAAATTTAATGTTTTATCTAATTAGTAATGTTTATGTTTTGAAGAGGTTTGCAGAGGTTTTCAGAACAGAGTATTAACAATACATTTATGAGGCAGATTCAATTTTTGGATGCATTTTGAAAACTGCATTTTCTTATTGTATAAGTGTGATAAAGGATAACCATATAAAGAGAAATCCGACAACAACTTTTGAATATAGAGCTCTACAAAATTATATACGCACAGAAAAGAGATTGCTACAACTGAAATTTTTTTGCCAACCGAATTTTGATACATGTACTAAATTGATATTTAGTTTAAGATTCGATTGATTTAATCAAATATATAGCTATGATTATCGGACACAATCAATACTACCAACCGAATTAAAAAAAATTGTTTTGTGAAGATGATCGAATTTTAGTTGATAATGCAATCGAGTTTAACTAGGCTTACAATGTATCCAATTAAAACCTTTTTATTTTTTTATAGTATTTTATTGAAATTTTATTATTAAAGAACAATTAAATTTAAAACAAATATAACATAGATATATGATAAAAATATATTAAGAGTGAGAAAACACTACATATCATTGATTCTGTAAACTTTTCCTATAAAACTAAATAAACTCAGGATCTGAGGAAATTTCTATTGAAAATGTCTTTTATATTTAGCCTTTTATAACTACAACTTTCACGAATTCTTTCAATTGTAAAAACTTGAAATTATATCGACTTTCGAACAAACAAACACTTCTTAAAAATTTGTTATATCAAAATTATTTAAAAAACTCTAAGATTATTATTTTTTCTTTAAAAACAACCCTTTGGTTCGGAAATTTTCTTCTATGAAAAAGTGCTTTAACTCTTAGAACTTTTTTAATTAAAAACTACTACACTTTTCAAGTTCTTAATTTTTAAATGTTTTCGAATTTGTGTTAACTTAATAAAGTCAAGGTGACTAAAGAAAAAAGAGTGGAAAAAGATGTAGTAAAATCATCACATATACGGATTCAGATGTAGTGCAAATTGAGGTGAAACACTCATGATTTTAACATGGGGTTGTCATAGGACGGAGGGTAATGCAAATTCCTCAAACTTCACTTTATTAAAAGTACTATGTGTAATGTTATGAAAGATTGTATTTTTGGGTGTCCTTTTTAATAGAACTTAATTTTTTTTTTTAATTAGTGGTTAAGGTGTGATGCCAAGTCACATCTTATTTACCGAGTGATAATATATATTTGTAGGAGTGCTTAAACGGTTATAATTCAAAAAACTTTTAAACAGCTTTCCAACTTTAAAAACAAAGCGAAATAATAGTTTTTCGTTCAACTGAAAAGAAAGAAAACTATTGTTAAGTCAGATATTTTATAATCATTGTTTTTCAAATTTATAGGTCAGAAAACACTAATTCAAAGCGATATCTAGATTAAAAAATAGTTGTTAAAAGACACAAACTCCCGGTTCCATTCGAGTATGTCAAATACCGAATTGTAACCGAACATTCGTGACATTTCTACTAGTAAACCTTGTATATGATGACATTATATGTTAAGTTTAGGAACTAATCTAAAAGGCCAGCATTAGATCAGAAAAATCAGTAGTAGTAGCTACTTTGTGTGTAATGAAAATGTTGTTTTTTTTGAACTACTTCTCATTATTTTTGCTGGAACATTCAGATTGAAATTCATGTACTCCAAGATGAATTTCAATACTTTTCGAAAAACACTAAGATCTTAGGCATTTTTATTCCAAATTTTTAATTTGAGTTTTCGATAAGAATAACCCTTAATACTAAGTTCATTCTGAACCCCAAAATGCAGATTTTATTTTGTTTTCAGTTTTTGATTTTAAATTTGTATGGAATTTGAGATAATGGCGTTCAGAATAAACGTAATATTTTTTAATAGGAAAAAAAAATACTCAGAATTTTGTGTTAAAAAACTCTTACCATAATAATTATTATATCATTATTTTTATTAATGTTTCCGATTTACTAAAATTTTTAATTTTTTTTTACATTTTAGCAAATCTGTTTGCAACTTTAAAATATTTTTTTTTTTATTGTAGAGATGTTTTAAATTTTTATTTTCGTTTTTTTTTTTCAAATATTAGCGATTATTTAAATTTTTTTTGTCAATTTTGGCAATTATCATTTTTTAGTTTTTTCTTATTTTTTGTCAGATTTTTTTAAATTTTGACAAATTTATAAAATTGTTGCGATTTCTTAAAAATCTTGGTGATTTTTTTTAGAATTTTTACATTCTTTTTTAATTTTTGTCATTATAGGCTAATAAAATCTAGAAATTTTGTGTTTCGTTTTCAATTAAACATTTAATAGATATTATTAAAACTTTTAATTGAAATATTGTTTACAATCAAAAAAACGATTAATCAAACTTTTCTTGGGAATATTTTTTTTTTTATTTATTTTTGTTCATGTTTAAAAATTCTTACACCAACTCTGTGTTCAACAATTACAATTTACTTTGTTGCTCTCACATAATTGCTATTAACTCTTTTTGTCTGTTTGTTTTGTTGAAAAACAACCTACCAATAATAGCAGAAACATCCTTCATATGCACAGTGGGGTGTCTCACAAATATTTTGGAAATAATTCAGCCATTTCTTACTGGCTGATCGAATAGTCATAATCAGCGTAATTTTAAGCTTAAGTTTCAAAGATGGGCCCACCAGATGTATCAGGCGTTGCCACCAAAATAGGAAACCTCGGGTGGAACGCCTGCATTGGTTTTTCATTTTCCAATTTCGGTGGTGCTCACAGAGAACAATTGGTTAAAGTTGATATTTGAGTGAAAAAATGTCGAAGCGTCTGGGGGAAAATAATAACCCAGTGCGGAATATCATTTTCATAAAACACAACTGTATGTAGTAATATATACAATATATAAAAATATAAACACCCCGATGAAAAAAGTTTCGATATAGGAATATATAATCATATATTTTACTATATATAATGCTATATCACATCATGTCAGCTGATCGGAAAAATGGAATGCATAACCTTATCTCATATTTTGCTCCGAAAAATGGGTTAATCTAATTTGATCAAGTTATGTATAATTTGGTACAATTTCTGAAAATTCTTTGGAAATCCGGGCTTCTATTTAGTTTCACATTCCAAGTAATAATGAAAATATATGTAAATATAAATTAATGGATTGGAAAATTGGACGTGATTTCAATTTGACTTGCACACTGATTTACATAGATATAACATTTGGTTTTCCAACTATTTCCTAAACGACTGAACAGATTGATTAGTTGTCACTGTCACTGTCATAGCTTTCGATTGATGCAACAAAGAAATATGTTATTGTATTTTTTTTAATAATGTTGTTGTCTAGTGTTTCTTTAATAATAACGCAATTTTAAGAAAATTTAAAAAATTTGCAGTGATAAACCCTTTTGCTAAAAAGAAATCTGTTTTAAAGAAGAGTTTAGTTTCATTTATATTGTCGGTTCAGTTTGCACCAAAAAACTAAAATTTTTGGCAGGTTTAGTCCAAAATCTGTGCTAATAGAACATTTTTCATAAATTCAACCAAATTAACATTATTATTTCTGAGTAATCCTGCTTATTAGATTGAAGACAAGTAATTTTGATAGAAAAAAAGCAACAAAATGGCATCGTCTGTTAATGCATATTTTTGCATAATTTGCAACAAATATTTATTTGTACATAATTTTTTGTGCCATATTTTGCTATAAATGCAAATTATTGAATATTTTTCATTTAAACGAATGTTTTTAAATTTATTTTTTCTTCAAATTCGTAAAAAAAATTTTTTGATACATTTTTGTTATCACGAATACATAAAAAACACAAAAATACAATAACTACACTGAGAGAGTTTTGTTGGACGAAACATAATGAAATTTTTCAGTAAATCAATGAAAAAATCAGTAAAAAATTATGGAATTTTGTAAAAATTTAAAGCTTTTTTTCAATTTATAACGAGCTTTCAACCTCCGTATATTTACAAAAATAAAGCAAATCAAACATATTAGCTAGGTTGATACTAGTATTTCGATCTGGCTAAAGATCTCATCAGAACCCGAAGTTTTAGAAAAGCTAGAGCCTATATAATAGGCAGAACTTTAACAAAAAACCTATTAATAATCAAGTTTGCTACATTCTTGTCTTCTTAGTAATCAACCACGTGGTTAGGTCTTTTCCTAACAAGCATAATGACGTTACTAAACTTTGAAGACCAAAAATGTTCTATTTATATAAAAAATTTTTAGTGTGTACTCTGGCTCAAGTAATATTTTTTACAGTTATATTAGTTTTTTGTTTTTATATACATCGAGATTATTTTTAAGTTATTTTCAATTTATAACGAGCTTTCAACCTCCGTATATTTACAAAAATAAAGCAAATCAAACATATTAGCTAGGTTGATACTAGTATTTCGATCTGGCTAAAGATCTCATCAGAACCCGAAGTTTTAGAAAAGCTAGAGCCTATATAATAGGCAGAACTTTAACAAAAAACCTATTAATAATCAATTTTGCTCCATTCTTGTCTTCTTAGTAATCAACCACGTGGTTAGGTCTTTTCCTAACAAGCATCATGACGTTACTAAACTTTGAAGACCAAAAATGTTCTATTTATATAAAAAAATTTTAGTGTAGTTTTCTGTAATATTTCAAATGTTAATTTACGCTTCCAAGCGAGTACAAGACATTCTCATCTAGTTCGTGATTTAAACTAACAAGAGTCTTTAGAAATTCTAAAAATGTTGTTCACGGACGATTTCCTTAGGCTAGAATTAAATCCGGATAAGTACGAGCCTAAAACATATTATTTTTTACAATTTCTTTTATACGTTTTGGGGTTTTAGCTAAATGTGCTTTAACAGAAATTAATGTTTATCCCGATAAAAATAAATTTGAAGTCCGGTTTATTTTACCAAAGCATTTTATTTTACCACAGCATTTCTAATTCTTTGATTAAAACTGTCAGGTTTATAAAAAATTTCAATTCACAATTCTTAATCTCAACTATAAGTCTTTGGAACAACATTCCTTATAATACTCAAACTATAAGCAATGCAGTTACGTTTAAAAGGGAGTTAAAAAAATTATTTTCTTAAAACTATCATTTAATTTGTTTTTTTTGTTTTTTTTGTTATATGTAATTTTTTAATTTTTAATAATTATATTTCATTAATACATTTCATACTTTTAGTATCAAAATCTATTGAACTATTTAAAATTCATATTATATGTTTATTATGTATCACAATATTTAGATCAGGTTATTTTAACTTTTATATCAAAAGCTAAATTGTAAACTTTATATCACTAGCACTGTCATTTATAAGATTTCAATCTTGTTGTGCTAGGCTTATCAATTGAATAAAATAAAATAAAATAAATAAATAAAAAAATAAATGTCTAACATTTATGTTTTTGCTTATACTTAAAATAATATATAGACCATATTATATCCTCTATAGTATAGCGTATGATTTCATAAAATTGGATGAGGTCAAAATTCAGACAAACTGTACGTTGTGGTGTAATGGTTAGCTCGTTGGACTGTTACACGGATGGTCCCGGGTTCGATTCCTGGTGACGACAACATCAATTTAGAAAAATAATATGTATGAGTTTTCTATCACTTATTATATGTATCGCTACACCCACCTTCGGTGTTCCCATAGCACTTAACCCCACCGAAGTAAAATAATGAATCAGGGCTATGAAACAAAAAAGCTTCAATAAATTCGCCAACTCTACATCAGGTGGCGAGCAACAACTGTTCTAAGACTTATCATCTCGCGCAATTACAGTGTTGCCATGTTTGAAGCCCTTCATCTATCACCACCTTTCATCTCTCCACTATCCCCTTTCCAAAGAAAGCAACACATTAATTAATAGGAAGAATTTTCTGAGTGTTGCTTCTCTTTAAAAAAAAAAAAAAAAAAAACAAAAAAAAAATTTAATCAGAATATTTTTCGGATGAAATTTTATATAATTAATTATGGGGTTATATTAAATTAGATACAATTTTATAAAGCCCCATTGTTATATTTTTGACCATCAAATTACAAAAATAACGATTTTTATTATTTTAATAATAAGAGGCATTTTTTTTTTTGTTTAGAAAAGTTCAGGCTAAGAAGAAGAATAAACGTTTTTCTCTAAAAATTATAAACACTAGTAATTAAAATCAGACTAGACTAGTTTTCTGCCTTTTTATGGACAGTAGGGTAATAACTTTTTGCATTTTTTGCAAATATCAAATCTCCCCAGACAAAATCGTGTAGGTCATGGACAAATATTAGGAACTGCTTTTTTAGTTTTTCACTATCGTTAAAAAAGGTTACGCACCAAACACGTTAAAGTTTTGAATCAAACAAAGTTAAAAAAAAAACTTTTTTTGATGCCTCAACTTCTGACAATCACATGGAATAGTTTCAATGGAATAGTTTTCTTCCAAATTTTCTTTTAATTTCCGCTATTTTTTTGCATTTTTTTATTTAAAAAAAATCTGTTTTCACATATTTTATTTTATTTAATTTTTTTTTTTTTTTTTAATAAAAAAAACATCGCGTACTTTGAACCTAAAGTTTATATGTTACAATACCTACTTTTAATCATTTATTGTTATTATTTGTTTACATACTTACATATGTATAAACCATATTTTAAAAAAATTGTTATTAAAAAAAATTTAAAAAAAATATATTAAATTCATTTTAGAAATCGCTGTTGGTGCGTAAGGTTTTTTTACCAAATTGAACTGAAATAGTTTTTTTTATCATTAATACAATATTTGCCATTAGAAAACCCCTGTTGAGAATGTTGTAAAACAAGTTATCACCCTAATGGACAGGCGTCATCAGTGATTTTACATTTAAATTGTATTATTATTTGTGTCTTATAATTATCAGATTGTCTCTATAAGATACATTTTTTAACAACCTGCGGATGTAAGAATCAAACCTGCGCTCTTCTTACTTTCAAACGTAACAATTACAAGTCATGACCGTTTAGCGTTCACACCCAAGTATGGCCTTGAATGTAAGGTAGCAATATTGCAGTTTTCTTTACTATTAGCTTTTTCTGTTATTGTATATTATACTCAGAAGTGAACAACAAATATTCTATTTTTAGATTTTTTGTTTATTTTTCTAATCTTCTCCGTCCTATTTCACAATGTTACCAGATTGACGTATGGTTTTTACCTTCAGGGTTGACAACTTTTGCGTTTTAAAGTTGAGACATCGCCACAGGGCAAATTTTATAATGTATTTTAGTACAGTGTTATTTTAACGTCATATAGACAGTTGCAATTAATTTTTAAGTAACATGCATTTGACAAATTTAATTTAATTTTTTTTTGTTTAATTAAATAACTTGTCGTCAATATCACCAATCAGTGATATTGACTATTAGAAAAGACCTAACCAGGTAATTTCAAAAATGAAAAATATCGATTTTTAATTGCGGATACCTTATGTACTTTAAGAGATAATCCATATGAGTTATTATTGTTGGTCATTGCAAGCAGATTATGGAAAAGTTTAAGTTTTGAAAATCGGTTGATAAATATAAAACTGGCAAGCTCTCACAATTTTTAAATACCAGAGGTGTCATTTGTTAGAGTCTAATTGATCAGCGCCTGATGTATCTAGTGAGCCGTTCTTTAAACCTTATTCTTAGAATTACGTTGATTATGACTGTGTGAAGTTTCATGGCAATCTGATTAGCCAGTAAGAATTGGCTAAATTATTTCAAATATATTTGTAAAACACCCCACTGTGCAATTTTACAACAATATAATCAATTAAGTCTTAATTTTGTTATCTACCTCATACACTCGATGCATATATGGGTGTGCAAAAGGAGCGCCAATTTTTGCAAAAACATACAATACAACACTGAAACTACAAATTATCACAATATGCAGTAAATATGTGTTGTAAATTGTGCCTTTGACAGTTAAGGCACACACATGCACACACAATGTTGCTATGACAGGAGGCAGATAGATAGACATGGTGATATGTAAGTTCTTCCAAACAACTTTGTTGAAACAAAATGACAAAACCACATTGTAAAAAGAGAAAATTACGCAAAATAATAGAAGTAACTAGTTGAACTACTACTTAGTTAAAGTTACACAGACTAAAATTACAATCTAATACAATGAATGGCAACCGAAAAAATACAATCTAACAACAGGTACAATGTACCTGGTACATGTAAGTAAGCTGATACTCTCTAATACACTTGTAAATGTGGGATTTTCTTGTGCGATAGTTGGTAGTCTCTTGTAGCAAGAAGGTTATGGGTCTTTGTTCCTAAAAACGATGGATATACTACAGACTTATTGTATAAGTTTTACAGAATGGATATAAAACACATTCCATAGTCAGGCTGGCAGCCAGGCTGACAGGAAGGCAACTTGTAACTGCTCATTTCTTGAGATTTTTTCAATTTCGTTTTTACTGTTAAACTATTGTTGATGTACTGTTAACCCTTTAACGACGAATGGTTGATATATGTCCCATTTTTACTTTTTTCCATTTAAGGAACACCTGCAGGAAGATTTTAACAAACTTATTGCGATCGACAATAGACAGATCTGTCTTTTTAACGATACCTATATATTGTAGCCTAATAGTCTCAGAGCCTTACAATATCAACCCAAAATCAAAATATTAGTTGTTTGTTTTTTTATGATTTTTTTTTAAGTTTTTGTTTCAGTTTTTATAATTTTAGAAATTTTTTGGACTTGAGGTAGAACAGTATTCTAACTAAATATATCAAAATATAAAAAGTCCGAAAAACATTTTTGTATTTTTAATACAAAAATCAAAACATTTTTAAAATTCTGTTTTAAGTTTTTACTAAACTGGTTATTATTTTTGGATTAGGCATAACTTAAAGCAAAATTCAAAATTAAAACTTACATACAATCTTATCCCATTAAGGAGCTACAGCCCATTAATATTTTAGCTTTAGTACTTTATTTCTCCGATAGGGGGAGCAGTAATGCGCCAAAAGTAGCGCAAGATTTATTTTTAGTTCTAGGCCCAAGTCTCAACGAAGTTTCGTCAAATAATATTCAGCGTTCTAAGTTCGGGTCGCCAAAGGGTTAACTGTGTAAGTGAGTATTTTTCTAATACTCATCCGAAGGTTATAATATTTTATAAAACCGAATGCTTATTTATTAGAATTCCGAGTTTAATGTTTTATTTTTTAAAGTCACTCCTAGAAAATTTTTTCAGATTCTAACTGATTTGAAGAAAATATTCTTAGATTTTGATACGACATTTAAAATGAAATTTATAATTTCACTCTACTTAAGTATTGCTGAATTTCACAGTGGGCTGTTTCACAAATATTTTTGAAATAATTCAGCCATTTCTTATTGGCTGATCGGATTGCCATCAAACTTTACAGAGCCATAGTCAACGTAATTTCAAGCTTAGGGTTCAAAGAATATTCAGAGGCTTATTTGTCAATTAGATTCTAAAGTAGGACATCATGATTGATAGTAAAATATAGTAACACTACTCCTTTTCTGTCATTTGAAAAAATTAAGTAGTACACTTAGAATACTATGTAGGTAAATACCACTGCAAATGTAGTTGAAAACAAATGAAATTTCATTTAAAGAAAGGACGACTTACATTACAGTAAATTCAACTAACATTGTCATTTGTTGACTAACAATTGTAGTAAAAATGAACCACATGGTAGTAAAAAATAAACAAACATTTATTTTTATTTATTTTTTAAATAACAAAAAACAACTGTGAAAAATTAATGTAAAATCATAAAACAGTCATTTGATGTGGGTTGTTTTTTAAATGAACTACAAGGTTAGTAAAAAAATTAATTTGTTCTACAAATGACTGACATTTACATTAAAAATAAAGAAACTGTATTACAACACAACCAACTACATATTTTTAAAGCAGAAGTTCCCTGATTGTATTTGTAGTTTTACGTGCACGTATGGTTCTTAATACCACTACAACTACATGAAATAGCGACACGCCCTTTAATTTTTTTAATAAGTCGGTTTAAAATGTTATACTATGCCTCAAGTATTCAAAGCTTTTTTTTAACATTTCTGTAATCTGTAATGGCCAACAATAAATACGCTTGTCGGTTATGTCATAATATGCATAAGTTATTTGCATTTGAAAAAAAAAATTTAGATTTTTGCAATAACCTGGTCCGGTTTTTTTGCCAATGGGAAAGTCAAATCAAGTCCAATTGCTTTAAAAATTATAAAAAAAACACGATTTTAATAATTGTTTGGTCAAAAAGGTATCAAGAATATATTGCCTCCAGATTAAAAGTTTCTTCAGGAACACATATAGTGTCTATATTTATCCAGACCCCACCGAATTCATATTTTTTTTTGCTAAAATTTCAACTTTAACCCATTTTATTCGTTGAGTGCACCACAAATACTTTAAAATAAAAAACAGATGCAATGGATGCAACGGATGCTCCAATTTAGTTCAAACATGATGGCGCCATCCTCTTTGAATTTTGCTTTAAATGTGGACAATACAGCAATATATATGTTAAAAATACCATTTTTGGAAATTTTCATCACTTTTTTTGGAAGTGTGGGATTTCATTTAATCGTGTACTAACGTTTTTTCTGTGTTAATAAAAACAATAACAAGGTACAGCTTACAAGGAACTACACAGTGGTGACTCCGGTGATTTTAAAGAAACTCTGGAGGCTTCTATAAATTATGATTTATCTGTTTTGAATAATTGGATGGTGGGAAATAGCTTAAGTATAAATCCTTCAAAAACTAAAGCTTTAATTTTCAAATCTAGTAGATCTGATATATTTCATCTGAACTTAAACATATGTAATAACATTATTGAGACCGTCAGTAATTTACGTTGTCTTGGTGTTTTGATTGATGACAGACTGTCTTTCGAGTCCCACATTAACAACCTGATTTCTAGAGTTACCTTTACGTTACGGAGGCTTTATCGTCTAAATATGTGGTTGCCTTTATCTGTCAAGCAGTCTATTGCGCATGCTTTGCTTATGTCTCAGGAGAATTATTGTATTGAAGTATTTTCTGGTTGTTCTGAGTCTAGTAAAAAAAGAATTAAATACGTTATTCATAGAATTGTTCGTTTTGTCTATGGATTAAGACTTAGAGCCCATGTGTCTTTATATTTGAGGGATTTTCTTAATTTTACATTTGATGATTATCTTAAATTTCGACTATTAATATATTTGTATAAGATAGTTTTTTTCCGTGAGCCTGAGAGTGTTTTTATGTTTATTTCTTTTTTGCCTTCTCAAAGAAATCCTCAAATAGAGTATGCACTCATCTCTTACGCAGTTTATGAAAATTCATTTGCTATTAGATCTGGCCGGTTGTGGAATAATTTACCCAGGAATCTGCGATCATTCCAGTTTTCTGTTGAATCATTTAAACGTAGGCTTCTTGAGTATTTTACTTCTTATTACTCATAATGTCACTTGATAATTGGGTTTTCATTTTGAATTATTTAAGTAGAGTGTGTTTTTAGAGAAGTCGCAGGGATTTTTTTTTTTTTTTTAATTTAAGTATTTCTATTCTCATAGTATTAAATTTTACTTGTAATATAATTTTATTGGCCAATTAGGCTACATGTATTACAATTAAATAAATGAAATGAAATGAAACTTGGCTATGTTGTTGAGTGCACACAAATTTAAGACATTATATTTTTTTTGGTGCGCCATATCACGTGTAGGGGTGAAAAAGGAAGTTAAAATATTAAAATTTTGAATGAAAACATATTTAAAATTTTAAAAACTCAGATTTCTTGTACTCAGTATTAAAGTACTCGAGAAACTTATTAGAAATATTTAAAATATATGTTATAAAGTCTCTTGAGAAAAGTCGTGTTAAAATTTCCTAAAAAAAGGTATCACATTTATTTTCAACTTTCGATAAAAATGGACAGATATGACAAAATGATCAACCTAAAATATCTAATTAAAGATTTGATTTGAATTAAATTTGTTTCTAAACAAATATTTAATTGAATTACTTAATATTTTAATTGACTTTTAAATATATAAATACAAATTATTTTTTTTGTCGAAGTTATTTACAACTTTTTTTCTTTTTTAATTTTCAACAAAAGTTTTAATTGATACACTCACAAAAACTTTTCCATAAAAAATCAACAGTTATTTAAAAGTTTAATCGGTAAAGTTGTTTCAATGGAATATACAGTTAAATCACCAAAGAAATATGTTTTTTAACGTTCTGTCTGTTATTCAATAAACAAAATAAACAAAAAAAAAAAAAATGGACTTGCGGTAATAGTTAAAATATAGAGTTACAATTTTCTATTTAAAACAAAAAGTTGTTATATTATATTGAGTATTGAAATAAATGAAAACAATCTATTGTTTTTACCGATTTTGTCAATTAAATTTTCAACAGTTGAAAATAAACTAAACAATACAATTGTTTTAAACGAAAAGTAAGTAGTCCTGTTTTTAACTGATTTTCAGTTAACTTAATGTGTATATTCAGTAGTCTTAACGGAAAAAATATTTTGAGTGTATTATGATAGGTGTAAAACCAATTTAAATATTAATTGGTTCAATAAAATTTTGAATTGAAACCCGATTTTATTGTAGGTTTTTCTGTGTAAATCACAACAGAATTTTCTTATGGGAGACATACCAGAAAAATTAAAATATTTATATTAAACGCTTTAATTTTATATAAGATTGTACAGAATATAAATCTGTATAAAATTTCAATCAATAAAATTTTGTATTTTAAACTATCGCTTAATTCAGACTTTATTTAAGTAACTTTTCCGTGTTAACGTTTTATTTAAAACAAAATCTGCCCAAATCCAATTGTCTCCATGTTCATGTTTTTTAATGCCAAAAAAAGAATACTACTTTAAGGCTTAAAAGGTTTATGTTGTAATCAATATTGCATTCTAGAGAATTCAAAAAAAATTTCATCCCTAGCGAATATAGTGTTTGAACAGTCCGCATTTTAAAATTGTAATTTTTTTTCGTTTCCAGCCTTTATTTATTGTTGGCCATAACAAGCAGATTACAGAAATGATTAATTTTTGATTATTAGTTGATAAATATAAAATTGGCACTCTTTCAAAATTTTTGAATACCCGAGATACCCTAATTTGGAGTCTAATTGATTAGCGTCTGATAGATCTTTAATTCTTTAAAGTTAAAGCTTGAAATTACGTTCAGGGTAATCCGATCAGCCAGTAAGAAATGGTTGAATTTTTTACAAAATATTTGCGAAACACGCCACTGTGCGTTGTTCATGTTGTATGCTAAGGGGCATAATTACATTCCTACATACTCATCATCATCAACACTATCACAGTGAATTTTTTGATTTTGTGACTAAAATTTATGTTATAGCATCAGTTATATGTACTCAAAGCATGCATGAAGTGACATCATTTTTTTGTGATTTACTTTTTCAAGAGATTTATTCTTCGATGAATTAAATACAGCAACAAAAATTCGTAAAATATTTTTGGAAATTGAAGTCAAGATTATTATTCAGAAAAGCGCAACAAATTTAATTAGACAGGTACAAGTTGTAACCCGTAGCAATCAACAACAACCAGCCAAAAAACCTGGAAATAAAAGAACAATAAAATAATTCTCAAGTGCTTATTTGTGTTCAAGAATTCACATTAAGATACTGTAATAAACTACTCAGACAAGTAAGCAGGCAGTCAGTAAGAGAGTCATTTACTCTACTTGTTCCTTTAAGTGCAGTTACAGTTAGGAGCAAAAGTGTAACAGGGTTCACTTTGTTCTGATATATTGCCTTAAATGTTTATCTATGAAAAGAAATCCAATAGAAAAAGTTCAAAATTTACCTGCTAGTATAGAAAAATAATGAATTTGTTGCCAAAAATGTACCATATGGGCCATATACGCAAATTCAATATTCATATAAATAATAATAATACACTCAGGGAACTTCTGCTTTAAAAATATGCAGTTGTTTGGGTTGTAATACAGTTTCTTTATTTTTATTGTAAATGTCAGTCATTTGTAGAACAAATTAAAATATTTACTAACCTTGTAGTTCATTTAAAAAAACAACCCACCTCGAATGACTGTTTTATGATTTTACATTCATTTTTACACTTGTTTTTTTTATTTAAAAAAATAAAAAAAAAAATAAATGTTTGTTTATTTTTTACTACCATGTGGATCATTTTTACTACAATTTTTAGTCATTTTTTTAACATTAAAAAACAAATGACAATGTTAGTTGAATTTACTGTAATGTAAGTCGTCCTTTCTTTAAGTGAAATTTCATTTGTTTTCAACTAAAATTGCAGTGGTCTTTACCTACATAGTATTTTAAGTGTAGAAATATAAACCCAATCAAAATATTGTTTAATGTTTAATGGTCCCCAGGCACGCAGCTAGGGGGGTGGGCTTGGGGGCTAGAGCCCCCCCCCCCCGAAATGATTTGACAAATTTAAAAACTTAATACAATTCGTTAAAAAGTATCAATGTTATTGATAAGTTTAATATGAAAATATTTATTTTTGACTTGGATCAAATAGGAAGTAGTTTTATATGGTTCGAATCTTAAAATTTCATTAGAAAACATCGCCTGCAAATGGATCATTGTTTTAGTTGATTTTCGACAAAAAGCAATAAATAAAATCATTTCATATGAGATTTCGAAGTCTTTGACTTAAAATATAATCAAAAAATTATATGAGACAATGCAAACTAAAAATTAAATATGGTTACATATGGTTCAGTAAAAGTTTAACTGAATTCGGTCGTGTTGATGCAATTGTAGTAACAACTAAAATAATTTGTATCTATTTAATTAATATTATTTTCAATTACATATAGTTTTTTTCACATCTATTAAAAATTTAATTGAAAATTATAGGAAAAATTACAAAATTTTAAAAAAGTCACCAAAATTGTAAAAAAAAATCGCCAAAATTTAAAAAAATCGAGACCACTTGAAAAATCGCAAAATTTGAAAAAAAATTGCCAAAATTTAAAAAACAATCCTCAAAATTGCAGAAATTTAAAAAACTCTAAAAATAAACGCCAAAATTCGAAAATTTTTTTAAAAAAATCACCAAAATTAAAGAAACTCGAATTTTTAACTTTAAACGATTTTTTTAATTTTGGCTATTTTTTAAAATTTTGCATTTGTTTCTATGTTGTTATTATACGTTATAAAAACTGAAAATTTTTTTTATACCAAATTCATTTTCAATTAAACAGTTAATTGAAAGTAAGTTTAAAATCGAACAAAAGTTTAACTGAAATTTTTTGACAATGATTTTTTCTGTCCATTTTGATATAATCTTTTAAAATTTAGATACCACTAAGACTCAAAATTAAGTTTACTTGTGCCGTAAAAGTCTTTACTTTACTTACAGTGCAATCTTTTATTTAAATTTGGTTTGCTACGCACGCACCTGGTAACATAGTTTTCAGTATTTTTTTTACGATATATATTAATTTTTTGAAACAAATTTAAGTCTCAAACTTTGATCGATATGCATAATGTGTTAACGTGGTCCAATGTGACTCAAATTTTCTCATTTTTTTTAGACTAAATGTAAACAAATTTCTATCGCCGCTCCTTGAAATGCGACATTTTGAAATCAAGCAGCTAAACCAGTCTTTGTGTTATAACGATGTAGTTTTTTTAGACATTTTAAAGGGTTTTTATTTCAAAAATTTATTAAAGACAATTTGAAAAGCGTTTGAAATTGTCTAAAGTATAAATCAAAGTGAATTGGAAATACATAATTTAGTTTAAGTAAGACCTAGGCGATGTCAGGTATATTTTTAAATTTTCCAATTTTATATTTTTTCTTTATTATTATTTCTTTCAGACTACAATCACGCTTGCTTGTAAAATTTGCGATTTTTTAATACAAGACATGAAGTCGGATATATGAAAAAGGGGAAAAAATAGTGAATAATTTGTTAGAATAATTCAAATAAGTGGCAGCCTGGGTTCACGACATATTGTAAAAATAGTTTTCAAAATGTGTGTTTCTCGAGCATTTTGACACTGTTTTTAAATAAGTCTAAATTAACTAAACTTTAGACATGTTTTCATACAAAGATGTGTTAAATTTCACCGCCAAATTTTAAAATAAATACGTTTTGCTGCTTTATTATCTATCCGAATTTCATTAATTTTAAAGAAAAGTTTCCTTGTAAGTGTCATACAATTTGTATAGAATATTTGCCTTTTAATTTGTTTTTTGGACGGTTATAAATCTTTAATTTCCTGAGTTAAAACGTTTGCATAAAATAATACATTATTTTATATACACTTATAAGGTTTTGTCTGCCAGTGCATTTAATCGGACATAATTATATAAATTCATATATAAAATTAGTTTCGTAGAAAAAATTTAATATGATGTCATATATAGTTGCGTATAATTGTACATTGCATTTATAATACGCTAAAACTAATCCAATTAATAATTACGTTATATTTATATACGTAGACATTGCAAAATAATATATATTTTGATATTATATCATATTTAAAAAACACAATTGTATTTAAGATAAAATTTTATATTACCCCATGCAGAGTTACACTAGAAAATTTGTCAATCATATTTTGGATGTAAATATGTATTACATCAATACAATAGTACAATTAATTGCATCATTTTGTGTATAATTTTATACATAAAATTTACCGCAATTTTTGTCTTTTGAATTGATTTCTTTCTGGTTCTTAACCCTAAAAAAAGAATTTGTTTCATTTGTAACAGTATGAGTTCTTAATTGAGTCTAAGATTTTTTTCAATCTAAAACTCTAAATTAGTTTCAACGTTTTTTTCTGTGTTTGTTATTCAATGGTGTAAGTTACTAAATGCCACAAAATCTTCATTTTCATTATATCTTCATTTTCAAATTTTTTTCTCAAAACAACTTATGTTTTTTTGGTAATTTCAAGAGAATTTTTTGAATATAATAAAATGTCCAAATGGAAAGGAATTTGTTACAAATTATAAAGTTGTAAACCGTTTGCAAGTGGCTAAAGTTTAAAAGGATTAATAGATATTTCGGATTTTCATGAAGTTTTAAAATCAAAAACCTTAGACAACTATAGCTTATTTTGTATATATCAGTATCAGTTCAGATATAAATTTATACCGCTGTATAAATCGTATTAAACTGTATCGCGTCATTATTCGGATGTTATTTAATCTGATATTATCAAATCAAAACTAAACTGATTTTAAGACTCATACTAAATTTCGAATGATTATATAAAGCAATAATTCATTTTAATCGGGTTATTAGAAGTTGAAACTTTTTAACTTTTTTTTTACATTTATCAAGTTTTAGCTACCCTAGACGTATATTAGCACATACAAATATAAAGTAAACGCAATTTTATTTTTCGCGGTTTTCAAAAAGTTTTCCGCATAATCCTTTTTTATTTAATTAAACTAAAAATTAATATTTAGTTAAAAATTTAACGTAATATGACAATAACAATGCATATCCAACTTAAAGTACACAAACGTTTTCAAATTTGACGTATTTCGCGATATAAACATCAAAATTCGCAAAATAATTAGCGCAATAAGTAAAAAATTAAAAATTCACTTTATGCGGGAGGTTTTTGTTTCAAAATGACCTGAGAAAGCGATTTCTATTATTAATACATGATTGCCCATTTAGCAAAAAAAAAAGCTGTTACTCTAGTGTACAAAAAAAAAAAAAATATATATATATATAATCAAAATAAAAAATCGATTCGAAAGAATGCTTTCTTTCGCTTTCTAAGCGAAAGAAAATTGATTTGGGTTTCTCTAACTAAATTTCTATGCGAACGATGACTTGAAGTACAAGTCGAATGAAAACGTAACAGTTTTCATACAAAATTTGGTTTCTCTATTTCTCTAGTTTTGGTATTTTTAAAGGAAATTGTAATAGAAGTTTAAAATATCCGGTCTGGCACCACTATGATTTGTAAATACGTAAAACACAAAAATTGACACACGTAAGTATAGGCGAACGATAGCTTTCGAAATAGAGAAACCCAAATTGATTCGAATTCGAGTGACTAGCTTGCGTTCGCTTAGGTTTTCGTTCGAGATCGTGGAACAGCTCATAATATAAAAAAATTCTTAATAAAACTATCAAAAATTAAAAAAATTTATTAGAGTTTTTTTTCATAAATAAAAATTTTATGCAATATATCTAACAAAGTGAACCCGTGACAGTTTTGCTCCTTACTGTATGTGTGTAAGGAAATGGCATTATATGATATATCGTTGGAAAGGTCAAAAGCTTAAAATTTTTTTTAGTGTACATTTGTTATGAATTCTTTACAGTGAACTTACCCAGCCAGCAAAATACGAACGGCAAAGCATTGGCCCAGTGCTTTCGACGGTGGTATGAGCGTTGGCAGAGCGTTGGATTTCGGAAGATTTAAGTGCTTTGCCAACCCCAAAATGATAACACCGGGCAGGGATTGGCCGTTTCTTTTTTAAAACGTTGGCAAAGCACTGGCAATGAGTATTTCGCCAGTACCAAAATCATAATTTTAAAATGTTGGCAAAGCATTGGTAAAACAACTAATAAAGTGCTTTTTTAATGATAAAATAAGTGCTTTGCCAACCCCAAAATGATAACACTGGGCAGGGCTTGGCCGTTTCTTCTGTAAAACGTTGGCAATCAATACTTCGCCAGTACCAAAATCATAATTTAAAACGTTGGCAAAGCATTGGTAAAACAACTAATAAAGTAAATAATAAATTAATAAAAAAAACAGTGTACTTATTATAATTTTTTTTTATAAAATTTTGGTTTTATTATTATTTAAAATAATAAAATTATGTAAAAAAAAATAAACATACAAATTAAATTTCTGCAATATAAATTAAAATAAAATTCAATTAAAAGAATCATTTGTATTCTGACTGTGAACTTGTAATTTTTCATAGAGAAAATTGAAATTTATAAAAAAAGATTTTCTTTAAAAATTGGATAAATTCAATTTTTTAAATTAAAAATTGTAAAATTTTCAAAAAAAATTGATTTTATATATTTGAAATTAGAAAATTTATAACTCAAATTGATTATCCGTTTGGAATTAAAATTTTTAATTAAATTAAGAATATTATATATGAAACGAGATTTATTTTTGAACTGTATAGTCCTACTTTGTAAACTTGTATTATTTCTTAATGAATGATTTTTGGTAATTTAAACAGAAATAGCAATAGGTGTCAGCTAAGTTAATTACAAAATAACTGAATATTTTTTTTATCAAATTATTTTTGTGATAAGTTAGCACCAAGTACGACTTTTTTACTACAATTTTGCCAAAGAAAGAAATTTGAAAATAAATGTCTTAAGTAAAATTTTAGTACAAAAACTATACTTTGTGCTGACTATAATAGGTGGCGTTAATTTTCTTAACTTCAAATAAATTGCAATTTAGTTCTGAATTTTTCCAATCTTGTAATTTTAAATTTTATAAAGGTATAGATAGAAAAGTTTTTAAATACGCTAAATTAGCAATTTCTCTACAAGGATCCTTTGAGCAAAAATGGTGCTGACTTTACTGACTTTTTTTAGTGTATTATTGATTTGAATACCATATGCTTATGGTTAGTTGATTTTAAATTCATTTAAGATTTGAAAAAAAGAAAAAAGAATTAAGTTTTAAATTATGTAAAATAAATTTAAAAAATACTATTCATTTGCTATTTTTATTAAACCCTGCTAACGTATTTAAAAACGTACTTGTTTTTAAATAAGTTACGGTTGTAAATCGTTTTTATAAACGGTTGTAAATTTAGTAAATCGAGCACTGGCAAAGCACTTTTGACTAACGTTGGGAGAGCGTTGTGAACAAGCGCTGTGCCACTGTTTTTATTATGTTAACGGTTGTAAATTTTGTAAATAAGTACTGGCAATGCACTTTTTGACAATGTTGGGCAAGCGTTCTAAGCCAGTGCTGTGCCAGTGCTTTTTTTATTTTTACGGTTGTAAATTTTGTAAATCAAGTACTGGCACAGCACTTTGTACAAACGTTGGTATAGCGTTCTAAGCTAGGGCTGTGCCAGTGCTTTTATTATTTTTACTGTTGTAAATTTTGTTAATTAAGTACTGGCAAAGCACTTTTTACTAACATTGGCAGAGCGTTGTAAACCAGTGCTTTGCCAGGACTTTATTTGTTGGACCATTGGCAAACAGTGCTCTGCCAGTGCTTGAGTTTTCAGACCATTGGCAATTTCAGGCTGGGTACTCTTCCAATAAAAAAAATCAGATGAAAGGAATATTTGCCTATACAAGTGACTTGAGATTATGATAATAACAAAAATTTATATAAAACTTTAAGACTCAGCTAATTTTTATAAACTAGATTATACACTGAGAGAAATATATGCATGATACGCATGAATCTGTGAATTTTTGCATTAAGTCAACGAAGTATACCCGAGTAAAAATAATATTGTATAATCTTGTATAATGTGATCCAGTTTTGTGCAATTTCATATAGTTAAGTATAACTGCAAATTTTTGTAAAACATTTATTTAATTGTATCTTACAATAAAATAATGGTAACAAAAATTTTGTAATGTAAATTTGTAATGTAAGAAGAAGCGCAGGTGTGATCCTTGCAGCCGGCAGGTTGTTGAAAAATTTCTCACATAGAGACAATCAGACAATTTAAGTCACAAGTAAAAATACAAATTAAATGGAAAATCACTGATGACGCCTGTCCATAAAAAAAGGCAGAAACTAGTGTAATCTGATTTAAAAATTCAGAGTGTTTATAAGTTTTTAGAGAAAAACGTTTATTCTTAACCTCAACCTTTCTAAATACAATTTGTCAAATGCATATTAATTAAAAATTAATTGCGCCTGTCTATATGACGTTAAAATACACTGTACGAAATAATTTTTTAATTCCCGATTAAAAAAAAAAAAATAATTTGAACAAAGAATTGTATCGAATTTGATATAGCCTTATATATTACACAGTACAAAATTTTTCAACACACGATTTTGGGACTCAAGTCTGGGAATTGCACACAGAGAAATAAAGTGCCAACCGAATTAAAAATTGTATATTAATGGTAACAACTTATAAATTTAGTTAGTACAACGATATTTACATTATATTTCTGAATATTTCTGAATATTCCAACTAAAATTCAGATGAATTAACCGAACTTTGTTGTGAAAACTAATGTTAAGTTGTGCCAACCATCTGAAATTCGTTATAACCGAATTTGAGTCGAACTAAACGAATTTCTGTTGGCAAATAGCTAAATTTTTTTCTGTGTGTGCACGAGAAAGTAGCCCCAAGTTGGCTACATAAATACTTTAATGGCCATAATGGCTCAAGGCGGATTTTTAGTACTTTTTCTATATTTTAACACGGTTATATCTCGGTATACCGTACGAAATATTTTTTTTGTGTCTGAAGCAAAGTTGTGCATCCGGTGCCTTAAAAAGTGCATCCGGTGCCTTAAAAATTGCAAAAATGCTATGTAAAAATTTTTAGTTATACCAAAATACGGCAAAAAAATGCATTGCAAAATCGATGCCATTTTGTGGATTTGCATAGATATTTGGTTAACCGTGTTCTCCAGTTTACAATTACAAATTATTTCTGGGTTCTGGGAGCTCGAGTTGAATGGTTTTATTGTATCGTTTAATTAGTATAAAATATGTAATTTATTGGTTTTTGCTTGCAAATGAACTACAAAAAGTTATTTAAATTAACTGATTCTTAGTTAGTTAGATTGCCGAATTTCTTATCTTTTTTTTTTTTATATAATTTTCATATATATTTTTTTATAAAATTTTTTATTTTTTTATTTCCATCTATTTTCAGGTAAGACTCTATTACACGAATGGCATACAACTTAAAATTTATTGTAAGTATTGAATGAAACAAAGTATAAAATCGAATTTCCTAAGTAATATAAGTTTTGGGACTCCAAGTTTTATTTTACCTCAACATCTGCTTTTAACTTACACATATAATATCGCTACAAAATAATTCACTTAGGATATTATGTAGGTAAAGACAACGGCAATTGTAGTCAAAAAACAAATTAAATTTCACTTAAAGAAAGGACGACTAACATTTCATTAAATTCAACTAGCATTTGTCATTTGTTTTGACTGTTCAGAAAATTACTAACAATTGTAGTAAAAATGAATCAAATATGTTGTTAGTAAAAAATAAACATTTATTTTTTTATTTTTTAAATAACAAAAAACGATTGTACAAAATGAATTTAAAATCATAAAACAGTCATTTGATGTGGTTTGGTTTTTTAAATGAACCACACAAGGTCAGTAAAAAATTAAATTTGTTCTTCAAATGACTGGCATTTACATTAAAAGTAAAGAAACTGTATTACAATAAAAACAACTACAAATTTTTACAGCAGAAGTTCCCTAAGTGTACATATAACAATACGGACAGTTGAATTTTAACACTTATACTTGTTAACTAAAACACTTATACTTGTTAACTATATAATGTTAATATTGACTTTTTGCAGAAACAATTTATTATTTCTGTTAATTGTTAATAACGGCAAAAATTTAGTCATGTTGGAGAACAAGATCTGTTTCGTGATTTGTAGGCGTTGTGGTGTAATGGTTAGCCCGTTGTGCTGTTACACAGATGGTCCCGGGTTCGATTCCCGGTGACGACAACAACAATTTAGAAAATAATATGTATGAGTGTTCTATCCCTCATATGTTTTGCAGCGCCCGGCTTCGGTGTACCCATAGCACTTAACCCCAACGAAGTTAATTAATGAATCAGGGCTATGAACCAAAAAGCTTCAATAAGTTCGCCAAAAAGTGAACCAAAAAGCTTCAATAAGTTCCATCATGTGGCGGGCAAAAACTGTTCTAAGACTTATCATCTCGCGCAATTACAGTGTTGCCATGTTTGAAGTCCTTCATCTTTCCCCACCTTTCACCTCTCTACTAACCCCTTTTAAAAGAAACAACACATTAATTAATATAAAGAATTTCCTGAGTGTTGCTACTCTTAAAAAAAAAAAATAGTCTAGTACTGCGTTGAAGCCCTGTTTTTGCTGGGATTGTTTAAATTTTCATGCAGGGAAATACGAGCTATAAATATAATATATCAATTGGGCGCCATTCTTAAAAATGGACTTTAAAGCCCATCCGATGAATGAAATGCTTCATTACGAGCACATATGTTGGGCGCCATTTTTTGGTACATTGCATAATGAAGGATACAACTTTATTTAATTAATTAAAGCAAAAGTTAGAAGTAGGCATCTTTCCATTATAAATTGAATGTTTATATCAAGCATAATTTCAAGATAGTTACCACCCTCTATATTGCTCAATATCTAATTATGTTGTCCACATAAAAATCACTTCAACTTGGACATTTATATTAATTCAATTCACAATCAGCAATTTGAAAATTGTAAGATATGATCTAACAAATGTCCAAAAAAAAAAATGTGACTCAAACATACACTTAAGACACTATTGAAATAAAGACAATTATGCACTATCATTGAACAGACATTTTTAAGAACAGATATAAAAAAACCTAATGGGCCAAATAAATGTTATGTAGTACATGTTCAAATAAATGTGTGTAACTACAGACAGCTGTAAAAATATAACAAACAGAATATAAAAATCGTCTAAATGTCTGTCGTTAACAACATTGCAGCAGCAACAGCAATATTACAACATGCCAAGAAGGAGATCAAACAAAACACAAAAAAAAAACTAGGCAACAATCAGCTTTAAACATGTTAAACATGAATAAAAACATAAAATATTCTTTAAGAAATAAAAGTTTAAAAACAAGACGAAGAGTAAGAATTTAGCAAAAAAAAAAAACAGAACAGAACACACAGAAAAATAAAGTGCCAACCGAATTGAAAAGTGTATGTTAAATGTGCCAACTTATAAATTCAGTTAGTATAACGGTATTTACATTGGACTTCTGAATATTTTGGGTGTTTCAACTTAAATTCAGTTAAATAAATCAAACTTCGTTGTGAAAACTAATGTTAAGTTGTGCCAACCGTCTGAAACTCGTAATAAACGGAATTTGGGTCGTAAAAACCAAGTTTCAGTTGGCAAATAGCTAAATTTTTCTCTGTGTGAATAGAACAGAACAATTATAACAAACTGCAACAAAAAACAGAACAAGAGCAAGACTACCAATGGCCTCTTTCAGATGAGTAACTTTTTTTATTTGTGGCCAATGTCAATGTCAATTTTTTTTTTTCGTAAAGCAGCAAACGGCAACAATAACAACATAAAAGAAATTGTTAATGTTACAACCAATATATGTATGTACGACTTACATATATTGTACATTGTACGTGTATGTGTAAAAGCCATACACGATGTGATGTCTGGAATGTTGTAACATTCATTCATTATCCAATGGATAGTTGTGGTGGTGGTAGTGGGTAATCGTAAAAAATATACAATTGCATATATTTGATATGGAGTTAACAGGAACGTAATAAGGATATTCTTTTAGGATACTTTTAGAAAAATAAAGTGCTAACGGAATTGAAAATTGTATATTGGTGGTTACAACCATAAATTCGATTAGTACAAACATATTGAAATGCGATTTCTAAACATATTGGGTGTGTCAACTAAAATTCAGTTATATTAACCAAATTGTGTTGTGAAAATCAATATTCAGTTGTACCAACTGATTTAAGTTGTAGTAACCGAATTTTAGTTGGGAAAATGGCAAAACTATTTGATGTGTCTATTTAACTGTCGGTTATCACACAGATTTTGTTTATCACAAATATGGAAATTGATATTTGAATCCTTTCAAAGATATGGTCGCTTATGGTTTATTGCATCCTTTCTATATTGAACTTGCACTCCCAAGTGAAAATTTCACTTTCTGTTAATTTCAGAGGGGGATTTTGGTTTATTTTTTATGTCGTACTTTTTCAAAGTAATTTTATATATATATGGATATCACATTAAAGGTATTTCAAGAATTTATTAAAAGGTTTCGATCTATTGTACACCACAGTTTTTAACCCTTAAACATGTCGTCCGATAAAGTCAATCCGGAGTTCAAAAAAAGTACATCGCAGCAATGTCAAACTAACAGTATTTGTTCAATTTTTATGATTTTTTTTCAAAAATAATTTCTTCTTTGTAAAAATTTTGAACAAGTTCTGTATTTTTTGGTGTAATTGAAAACTTAATTTATCTAAAAATCAACAAAAAAAAAAAAATGTTCTAAATTTTTTAATTACCCGGCTAAGAATAAGCACATTTGTTCTTGTATGTCTACGTATGGACACCCGATGAAAAAAGTTCCGATATATCTATATATAATTCCATATCACATCATATATCAGCTGATCCTAAAAATGGGATATCATTATCTCATGAGATCCCATGGGATATCATTCGCTATAATTAGATCCGAAAAATGGGTCTAACTAATTTGATCAAGTTATATATAATTTATTAGAATTTGCTATAACTTCATAAAATTGTTTGGAAATCTGAGCTAGTGTTTTAGTTTATATTCCAAACAATAAAAAAAAATATGACATTAAACATATAAATTCATAGCTATAAGGACATTTTGTTTTACAATTAGTTCTTCAAGCAACTGCACCGATCGCTTACGTGGCTTCAGAAGAATAATTCATCTCTATCTTAGCTTTCAGTTGATGCAACATAGAACCTTGTTATTATACGTTGTAGTATTTGTTGGAATTTTGCCATTGAGACTGCACTTAGTGTGTACCCGTGCATTATCTTGATGAAAAAGTTTTGTTTTAAATCCTCGCTAAATCGGGTCCAGTAAGTTGGCATATTATTCGCCGTTTCTTGTTTTTCCCTTATGAAGGTAATCGATGTGGATTATCGGTTCCGGGTCACCCTGAGAAACCCATTGTTTAGACTGCTGCTTGGTCCCCGGAGTGTTGTAATGGATCTATGTTTCGTCCATAGTTACAAAACCACCGCAAAAACTCAATCGAATTGCAGTTAAACAACTCCAAACAATCCTTTTTAAGTTGTCACACGACTACGTTTATGGTCAATGAGAGCAAAACGCGGCACCCATCTTGCAGACAACTTTCTTAAACCCAAATGATCATTTAAAATCGTAACCACACTGCCATATGAAATGCCTATGGCATCAGCAATCTCACGCACATTTTCTCTTCGATCGGCCAACACCATATCGTGGACTTTTTCGACATTTTCAGGTGCATTGACCTCAAGTAGCCGTCCAGAACGTTCAGCGTCATTTGTACTTGTGCGACCAAACGAAAGTCAGTAAACCAATTTTTTAACATTGAAATCGATGGTGCAGAGTCCCCATAGTATTTATCAAGCTGTTCCTTTGTTTGATTGACGGTTTTTTTTCGCAAAAAATAATGTTTGAGTGAGCACTCGAAATACACTGTTTTCCATTTTTAAAAAAATCCGCGAGTTTGTATGTTTTGAACAGCTGTTAAACGCAAAGTAAATGACGGAACTTGCTCAAAATTTGACAGTAGTCTATTAACAGGTGGTACTTGATGGGAGCAGTGTTGCATTTCATATAACTACGAGGGAAGTTCGAAAGTCAAGGACTTATTGATCCGCCCTCGTATGTTATTTTTAAAAAATTGTAATACAACAAACACACATACATGTACTGACATACAAAGTATATCGACATTTAAAATTGTCGTTTTTCAAATAGTTTGATTTTATAATTAGGGTTACCAGATCAGGCAGTTATACACTAATGCAGACAAAAAGATTCTCATAGAGTTTTATTGTGTCTGTTGTATGTAATGTCTCGGTTTGAGTTAAGCCAATTATCTTTTTTATTGCAGACAATTGAAGGATTTGGGTGATACCAATGAAACAATTGTATTGCCTATCATTAAAATGATCAAACATTATGAAAAGCAACAAAATAAAATCAAATATAACGATATCATAGTATATGTTTGGACTTGAGTTAGAACAATATTCTAACTTAATATATGGCAATCTCAAAACTAATGATCAATTTGCAATTTAATCAGAAAGAAATAAAAAAATATTCATAAAATTTTAGTACGTCAGTCAATATATGTAACTCAAACGAATATGATTACGTTTATGAACGTATATGAATTGTAAAATAATAAGTGAGATTGTTTATGATCATTAATATGACATATATTTACACATATATTAATTTATTACCAGACATGGGTTCCTTTTTTACTTGAATGAAATCAGATATGATTCCACATATGTCATATATGTGAGAATATGATTCATACGTGTTCATATGTAAACATGACATTTTTGCATTTATGACAATATATGAGCATATATTATTTTATTTGAAACGGGATAGTAAAAAAACGAAATGCTTATTTATCGATCCAGAAAGTTTCTTATTGTAACTCGGATTAGTTTTGAGAGAAAATGTTCGGTGAATATTGTCTTTTATAAATATTTCAATATTTATATATAATTACATATTTAAATTATTTATACATATTTTAAAATGGCTCATACGTCATGTAGTTCTTACATTATAACTGTACACAGAGAAAAAATTAAAGTTCGGTTAATTCAACTGAATTTTAGTTGCAACACCTAAAATATTCAGAAATCTAATGTAATTATACGGTGTACTAACTGAAGTTATAAGTTTTACCATAAAATACAAATTTCAATTCGGTTGTCACTTTATTTTTCTGTGTGTAGTGCAAAGAATTTCATGCAACTAAAAAAAGGGAAAAAGAGCTTAAAATATGGATTACAGAATTCAAAATATGCGCTTAAAATATGCATTTAAATCGAAATATGCACAAAAACCCAAATAATATGCATAAAAATACAAGAATATGCACTAACTTCAAAAACACACGAACGTACAATTTTTGAATTTTAAAAAAATCTATATGTTACCTGATCTTGTTGGTTTTAAAAATTGAAATTCTATATAAATGTTTAACAAATGACAACTAGATGCTATTAACGAGCGCTTTTGTGGGCTTCCAACAAACCTATCCTATTTGAACGAAAAGTTTAGCTATGTCATTCGGTCACTCCCGTGCAGGTTACAGCAAAAGCTATGGTTAAGTTTAGAAGGATATAGTGCAGCATCTGCTTTCCAAGAGTCTCGAACTCAAGCAGCTGTGAGCCAGATATCTGTTAGGCAGATTGGATGTCTGAGGCCGGGCTCCAAATCAACATAACCTATCTGGACTAACAAGTTTATAAAATGCTGGGTAATGCATATACTGGTGGTCCCTAATGGAATTATAAACTGAATGTTCTTCAACATTCAATGTTAATATTATTTCAGTATCATTTTCATTCCTGATTACTCATCACTTTTGATCACCTACTATTATAAAATGATTCGTGGTTGATAATTTGCGGTTTTAATCGTAAAGTACTGAAAAATAGAAAAAACTTATTTTTTTAAGACAGATTTATAATCAGATGATCTAAATCTGTTAAGACAAAATATTTTATTTTTTAAAAAGAAGTTTTAAAAAAATTGTTGTACAAAAATATAGAAACACTGTATTAAGAAAAACATCCCGGTTTAAATCCGCTATGTACCAAGGTGACATTTTATTCGTTTTCTGACTTCAGCCTCTAGTTAATCGGTGTCAAAGATATTTTTTTTAGTTCTGTACTCAATGGACTTATTTGTAAGGTTGTTGTTCCTATAAATTACCCTAGAATCTCATACTATTATTGCACTTCAAATTTTTTTTTGATACCTAAGATCGCAAATAGTTTCCTGCTACGTCCCTGTTTATTGGCATGAAAAAAAAACCATTAAGTATAAATAAAACCAAAGAATCGTATCAAAATGAAGTAATGCATATGTATGTATGTGGGGGGATTTCATCTCAAGTCAACGAACTTTTGAAACCGCTGTCTTGGATCGGCATGAAACTTTTGACATTTTAGTCAAACATTCCTTTTTTCGGATACATATAACTAATTGCTACTATAGCAAGAAAATGTTGTGGAAAATGTTTCCGATTAGCTTTTTCGTGAACCGTAAACAAAAAAAAATTTTTTTTGACAAGTCAAAATTTTTTTTAATTTTTTTTTCAAAATGGGAGGGTTTTTTTAAGAAAGCTTAGGTCTTTTCCTTTAAGAGCTTCGTGTTCACTTAGTGGACTGCAACTTGTTTATCTCTTTTTTTTTCTTTCAAAGTAGAGTACTTTAAAAAAAAAATAATGCAAATATCTTGTTAGCATGCCATTAATTAAAAATTATATGTCTCTCCCTTCCAATTGTGCTTTCAAGCAAGCAGTATTTTTTGCTGGGATAGGTATCCAAAAAGAGGCTGTTGGCGAAAATGTCAAAATTCAATACCATCCAAATCGGAGAGTCCTGGACCGATCCCGCTGAAATTTTGTGTCATAACTACTACCAAATAGGACTCAACTTGGTTGTAGATGTCATTCCGATCCCAAGACATCTGTTTCAAAAGTTCGGTCACTTGAGAGGAAATCCCCCATATAGAAAAACATTTACTATATTGTATACACAAAAACCTACAGCCAAAAAGAACAAACCTAAAACCAAGCAATCAAGCAACCCACAAATAAATAAGTAAGCGCGAAAAAAATCTGTGTTCATATTGTTTGTGAAGATTCAATAAAGGAAATTGAAATTCGATTTGGAATTGTGCTAGTAAATTGAACACAAGATTGCACTCAACGAATGAGCACCACAAGCAACAACAACATTTAACAAATATCTACAACAACTTCAGCAAAAGTAGTCGAAAAAAAACAACAACAACATCACCACAAGGAATTGATGCTTGGTTGCATTTAGCCTGGGTTTGTTTAACCAACAGAAGCCTCCAACAGCCTCCAGCAGCAGCCTTATCCAATAGTTTTTCACAGCAGCTATTGTTGAGGTTTAAGAACTTTTTCTTCAAATCCCTGTTACAATCTGTTTTTATATATAATTTCATTTTTTTTGTAGCCCCTTTCCTTGTTGTGGCATGTTGAAGCACTAATAATCATTGTACGAGTTGAAGTAGTTGGTTCGTTCAATTTTAGTTGTTGTTCTTTAGTAAGAGTGTTGGTGGTGACAATATGGTAAAAGTTTACTCATTCATTTATCGGTCTAATGATTTTTCACTGATGCATGTTGCTGTTTGTATATACATTAAGGAAACATTTTTGAATAGGCTAAATGACAGAAATATGTCGTGATTGCTGTAAATTTTACTTCAAAGCCGCGATATAGTTGGAAAGTACTTTGTTTCGAGTGCGGGACTTTGACTAAAGTTACGTTTATGATGATGTAATTCGAGATAAATATAAGTAATGGCTGGAGTTTGGCTATACTTTTCGGGAAAAACAATCAAAATAATTCTGTGTCCTTAGGTCAGTTGTGAACAATGAAGTACGGCTAATTGGATGATTTATATTCTTTACCAAAAAAAAAAATTGATTAGTGTCTCTTGGAAGTACATATGGCTATTTTAGAATGCCTTAACTCCGTTATCAAAGAGGATTAAGTATGAGAAATTTTTGTTAATGATCGCTTTTTCCAGTTTGGTGTATTATGTCCTTGCGGACAATGCGGATACGAACTTAATTCGAAAGTGCGAATTCGATGTTATTACAGGACAAAAATTTGGAGGCTCTTCGACGATTTTTAGTTATTATGAGTTTTAAAAGAGATTGTGAAGAAGATTAGTTGGCAGTTTCTTAGTTTTTGTTTTCCTCACACTACTAGTTCCGCTGCTAACAAATATTCTCTGTAATGCATTCAACTTGGGCTCTAGGAAATTTTTCCTAATTGCAACTAAACTCTTACCATGGTAATATCAATACAACAATGAAATACTACCAATATTCAGATGATACTCCAATTAATCAATGTAGCTGGATACGTAACTGCCAATTAAAAGCTCTAAAAATACTTGAAGCTCTTGCCTATATATAGAATTTGTATTCCATCTCTGACCAAGTATAAGTGGTATAGATAATATGAGGATTGGAGAGGTTAAAGTTTTGATTTTTTAACTCTTCAAATAGTTCTTCCAACGGAACTGTGTTTTTGTGCCGAGAATACCCGATTCCTCAATATTGATGCCATTCATTTTAAAGTACCTAGCATATTCTTTTCGATTGAAAAAGTACCTACAGAAAGTCCATCTTCTAACTAAAGTGGCTTTCGCTGACTCGAGGATCGCCAACTATAAGACCGCCGATGAAGGCCTTTGTAAGCTTATCGCGGTGACATTTGTTACCTTCAGAAGGTAATAAATGTCGTTGATATGTTGATATATTCAGCGACTACTAAAAACAAACAAGCCATTTTGTCCAAGCAAAAGTGTTTTTCTGATCAAGACAACGCACGGATGCTCACGTCGCCCATGCCAAAATTCCATGAGTTTGAACCTTCAAGTTGCTACCTTATCAGTCATATTCTCCGGATTTAGCCCCAGTTGATATTTCTATTTACAAACCAAAGGCATTAAGAAAGAGATTTAGGTCCAACGCTATAAATTATTGATCAAACAACGCTTATTTAAATTATCTTTAAAATTATATTTAAATATAGAAATTGAAAAACGTGGAACAAAGTGTATTGGGAGACCATGTTGAGAGTTTTGTTTCTTTTTGCCTAAGAAAGAAGTCACGGATTTATTGATTAACCCTCTATAAAGATCACTAAGTCAACAAGAAAAGCTTTATCGATCCTGATGCAAATAGTCCAAGGTTAAAAGGGAAAATCAACTACGGCAGAATTCTTTAATATTGAAGAGAAAATGAACATCTTAGGTAATATTAATAAAAATAAGCTAACAATGTAACGGTGTATAAGAAATATAAAAATATGCAAAAGAGATGAACAAAACTAAGCTTTCCACCAACTTCCAGAGTACACGCATATTTTTCCCCTCATCAAGAATGAGGGAAAAGCTTCCGCATTACTTACAAACGTGGAACAAAGTGTTATTGGGAGACCATGTTGAGAGTTTGTTTCTTTTGCTAAGAAGTCACGATTTATTGATCAACCCTCTATTAAAGATCACTGAGTCAACAAGCAAGCTTTATCCGAATCCTGATGCAAATAGTCCAAGGTTAAAATGGAATCAATTAAGGCAGAATTCTTTAATATTGAAAGAGGAAATGAACATCTTAGGTAATATTAATAAAAATAAGCTAACAATGGAACGGTGTATAAGAATATAAAAATATGCGAAGGAGATTGAACAAAACTGAGCTTTCCACCAACTTCCAGAGTACCACGCATATTTTTCCCCTTATCTAGAATGATGGAAAAGCTTTCGCATTACTCGAATAGCTGCAAAGCTAAGCTTACTTCGAGCCACTACATCAGCAACATTCTATAAATGTTTTCTTTTATCTCAATGCAACTAAGTCTCCGAGACTGGATGAAATACTAGCACTGGTGTTGAAGAAGCTTGGTTTTATAGCTTGCTTGGTTTTATAGCTCTTCTGTCAAGGAGTCTTGGAAGGCTG
This sequence comes from Delia radicum, assembly GCA_021234595.1. NCBI lineage: Eukaryota > Metazoa > Arthropoda > Insecta > Diptera > Anthomyiidae > Delia > Delia radicum. Next base: position 115,207,788 of record CM037855.1, on the reverse strand, counting down.
CTATAATTCCATTATTAAAACTACCGACCAAACTAAATTTATTTGGTATTGGACATAAACGAAAAGATAATGTGATTAGCTAGCAATGGACATGAAATGAAGCAGAGTGTTTTTCAGTAGGTACTCATTACTTAAGCAGAGAAATCTTCGGTTGGCACTCTTCTAGCCAGTAAAAAAGAACAATTTGGGTTATAGATGGAGCTTTAAGTGGGAATGAAAAAGGATTGTGCTTAGTGGGAGTGAAACAAACAGTGTTGACTTAAACCTTCACATGTTTTCCAAAACGGAGGTGGTATTAGTTTGGAAGTCTGAAAGCCAATAATCGACAAAGAAGTAAGGAAATGAAAATTAGTGTTTTCCGAGTAAAAAGTTTATATAAAATTATATATGGTGAGGTATTTTCCGCAAAATATAAGAGGATATAAATGTGATCCGAAAAATTCTTTCTATTAAATTGTATCACTTGGATCTAATTAGATTTAGATTGCGCCAGTGTTTCGAGGGCTGTGTGGCATTTGGCACCGTCTTGTTGAAACCACATGTCACCTAGTCAAGCTCTTCCATTTAGGGCAAAAAAAATTTGTAATCATCGCACGGTAGCGCTCACCATTCACAGTAACGTTCTTGCCTTCGTCGTCTTTGAAAAAGTAAGGTCCAATGATGCCACCGGGCCATAATCCACAATAATTTTAATTTATTTATTCACCTGAAGATGCTACACAAAGGAGTAGCGAAATATTGAAAATTAAAAACTAATCTTAACTCAAATAATTAGAAATTTAAATTGTTAATTTTAATTTAATTAAAAAATATTTTGGTCAATATTGAAATGGCCCAGTAAATTCCAAATAACTGGTTGCAGAGCAACGTAACTGTATTATTATAGCTTATAATTCTGTACAACCGATTCTTTTATGGAGTTTGTCCTATTTGCAAAGGTTCTTTACTTCCAAAATAGAACAAGTTGCTTTAGAACCAGTTATAGAACTGGTTCTTTGACAGTGAAACCTTACAATTTGACTCCCAGAAACCTGTTCTAGAACAGGTTTGTAGGTAATCTGTTCTAAAAAATTTGCTGGAGGGCTTATTTGTACTGCAAATCGATTTCGCAAAACTGTAAACTATTTTCATACAATATGAAAAATATATATTTTGCGATTTTTTTTAGTTACATAAAAACTGGCTTAGGAAATTTTTTCAGTTTGTATTATACCCAGCAAAACCACACATTACCAAATCATGGGTAAAGTAATGTATCGCCATAAATAAATTACGTGGTCATGTTGCGATTCGAACCTGGGGTCTCTGGTATTTAACAATTAGTTAGGCGAGAACTCAACCAACTGAGCTATCGATACATATAAATTTTATTGCTTAAAATGTAAAGAGTTGTTGTGCTTCGTGTTTTCGTTCGTGATATCAAAAATATACACCTTACCCTCAGGCTTACAAAAAATCACAAAGTAATGTGTCTATAAATAGATTTTCAAAAATATATATAATAATTGCTTTACGTTTATAATTCATGCATTATGTAATTGATGATCGGTAAGTCCTGATATTATGTTTTGAAGTAATGTAAAATGTAATGAGGTATCATTACAAGGTAATCCATGAGTGTTCAATTATCGGTAACGCATTACTTCTTGTATTACTTTATTTATCGCACCCATTACCAAAGTTTTGCTGGGTATATAAGTATGTATAATGACAGAAGACGTTTTTGATATTATGTATTATATATAATTATGTTATATCTAATTTTATAAAAAATTAATCAAATTATCAACCATTTATATCATATATAAAATTCATATGCTTATTATACATGAATTTTTGGTAAAACATTTTGAAAGTACTATTATATATAAATACATATTGATACATATGCTACTTATATGATCATACATTTTTATATTAAAGAATTTATCGTTATATATGTATATTTTTTTTTACTCGGTCGCGACAGCCATGTCGTCTATGACCAAAATAATCTTTGTAATGTAAGTTTCAAAGTAAAGTGGATCTTAAGGGTAGAAATTATTAAGTCTTAGCGCTAAATAATGACAGTTTTTAACCACAGCCTCAGATTAATAGACATTATTAACCAACACACCAGTTTAGTAAAAACTGTATCAGATGTTTTTGAATATATTAAAAGTGCAGTTTAACCCATCTATGCTTGAGTCCCTTGAAAATCTTTAGTCTCAAATAATTCTCCCCCCTAATGTACGTGTTCTGTTTATACTCTTATGCTCAAACAACATGTTAGAAAATTGAAAAAAAACACACTTCAAATCAAAGGGAAAACTTTTATAAGAACGAAATGAGGTTTGTACGTTCGTACACCTACAAGTTGTTTTGGGGTGTCTTTTATTTGTTAGTGTTTGTTGTATATTGAAGTTTTTCTTATAGATTTCGAGACAAAGTGTTAAGGAAAATATCTTAGGAGGAATAAAAAAGAAAAACATATTCATCTCTAGAATGCATTTGCTTTTAGTGTTGGTATGTTTAAATAAGTACGTTATGCCACATTGGAGTTTCAACAAACCATAAGGTAAGTTTTCAATGTTCTTCAAAGTCAGGCATGTACAATAAGTTTTGTTAAAGGGGTGCCATGACGTAAAGATAAGAATTCAATGAAATTTTTTTTTATCTATTTTACTAAAAAGAGATTTTCAGACTCTAGCCTTGTATTTATCGTTATTTATGATACGTCATAATCATACGGACAATATCCTCATATCAGTTTTTGGGACTATGACCGAAATTTTCGAACATAGTTAGTACTTTTTTTTTACGTTAGTCCAACACTCAGGGATGATTACTACTAAGGCAGTGCATTGTGTTTATATTCTAAAAATAGGTTATGGGAATTAAGAAAGAGGGAATAGTGTTTGTGAATATTTTATTTGAAACATTGTAACTGGCAGGAAAAACTTTGCGGGTAGTTTATTCCACATACGGCTAGTGCGACTAATAACCAATAACAATGCGATGTGCGATTCACTTTGCAATCGATTAAAAACGGATGTGTTCCACCAGATAAGCGAGTATTTCGAATGAAAACACGGGTCCTGGGATTAGTTAAATTATCTTGGAAGAACACTTCCCATGGTAGTATCGGTACAAAAGTATTACACAACCCACATTTCGACGATGCTGCAATGAGTCAACATAGCTGGATGCCCTACTATCATTGATGAGTGCCGACGACGCCGTCCTTTGCACACGTTCCATAAGCTCCAAAATATTCTTCGAAGCCCCTACCTATATATTGGAGTTGGTTCCAACTTCGGTCGGATAATGATGGTCTAAATAGTGAGTAAGTCGGATGGACTGAAGTATTATTACACACCGCCATAGAAAATTCAGACACTTGAATGCTTCTTGCAGCACTTGAAAAATGTGCTTATTTCAACAACGGATGTCACACTGGATTTTCTCCTCAATATCAATTAACAGATGACAATGTTGACCATACGGCCCTATGGTGCATTGAAGTCGACCATTTTCGCACGACAGCACTCAGAAAGATCACGATTGAGTGTGTCATTCAGTATCTGATGATTCACAAAATGGTAATTAACAATGCTCTTGATCGCGTTCGAGAGCGCAGAGCATATTGCGATTGGGAGGGATTATGTATATACCCCAATGCAGATTATGTCCTTTTAAAAATAGGACGAATTTTTAAGAGCTTTCAGATTTGATTTAAAAACACACACAAAAAACACATAAAATTGAGAGAAATGTATGAAATCTTTATTTGAGTCGATAGAACGATGTATATAATTCAATGTTTAAAGATGATTTCATGTAAATGTTGGCCGCGGCTCCGCCTCAAATGGTTCATACGCTGGGGCAATTTTGGCATACTCTCTCCAACATATCGGCCGGTATCTCACAATAAATTCGTCAATTTCGGCTTAAAGTGCGTCAAGCGTTGCGGGCTTGTCCCATAAAAAATAGTCTAAATTCGTTAAATCGCAAGATCTAGGCGGCCAATTGACCGGCCCCAAACGTGAAATAAACTGTTCACCGAACTCGTCTCTCAATTGGGCCATTGTTTAGTGTGCTGTGTGGCACCGTCTGTTGAAACCACATATCCCCCAAGTCCAGCTCTTCCATTTTGGGCAAAAAAAAAATTTCCACGTAGTTGAGTAACAGAGGCCCAATTGTTGTAAACGGCTCGGAATCGATAATTCATGGTCATCAACAACACTGCCGCATACAGCTGCGATATTTTCCTCTGTCCGCACTCTACGTTGTGGTGGTTTAATGTCAATAATGTAAATTTATTGCGAAATTTAGTCACAAGATTCCGAATAGCCGCCTCAGAAAGTCGCCCATACTGACCATAATTGGAAGAAGTGCACGAAGCACTTTCTTAACCCAGCATGATTTTGATAATAAATTCAATAATCTGCAAGCGTTGTTATTTGTAAGTCGATTCATGGTTAAATTATAGACCAACTGAACATGTTTAACAGTAAGATGTTACACGAAACAGCTGAGCTGCCAAATACAGTGTTGCTAAAAAAGTTGCTAAAAAATCACCCTTTATATTCGATTTGAACCGTGTAAGACTAAAATCCTATTGGGGAAATCCACATTCTGTTTTCTGGGTTATCACAGAAAAGTTTTCAAATATAATTTTAAATGAGGATAATGTCCGTGAACTATGTGCTGCATAGTAGCTTGAGTCGAGTTTT
>CM037855.1:115160422-115202973 GCA_021234595.1 Delia radicum | reverse complement strand
TTCAGCCATTTCTTACTGGCTGATCGAATAGTCATAATCAACGTAATTTTAAGCTTAAGTTCCAAGAAGGGCCCACCAGATCTATCAGGCGCTGACACCAAAATAGGAACCTCGGGTGGAACGCCTGCATTGGTTTTTCATTTTCCAATTTCGGTGGTGCTCTCAGAGAACAATTGGTTAAAGTTGATATTTGAGTGAAAAAATGTCGAATTCGAAAGCGTCTGGGGGAAAATAATAACCCAGTGCGGAATATCATTTTCATAAACACAACTGTATGTAGTAATCTTTCAGAAAAATATAAATACCCCGAATGAAAAAAAGTTCCGATATAGGAATATATAATCATATACATATCTTACTATATATAATGCCATATCACATCATCATATCAGCTGATCGGAAAAATGGAATGCATACCTTATCTCATGTGATATTATTTCATATATTTTGCTCCGAAAAATGGGTTTATCTAATTTGATCAGTTATGTATATTTGGTACAATTTGATGTAACTTCTGAAAATTCTTTGGAAATCCGGGCTGCTATTTAGTTTCACATTCCAAGTATATGAGAATATATGTAAATATAAATCAATGGATTGGAAATTGGACGTGATTTCAATTTGACTTACACACTGATTTACATAGATATAACATTTGGTTTTCCAACTATTTCCTAAACGACTGAACAGATCGATTAGGTGTCACTGTCATAGCTTTCGATTGATGCAACAAAGAAATGTTATTGTATTTTTTTTAATAATGTAGTTGTCTAGTGTTTCTTTAATAATAACGTAATTTTAAGAAAATTAAAAAATTAGCAGTGATAAACCCTTTTGCTAAAAAGAAATCTGTTTTAAAGAAGAGTTTAGTTTCATTTATATTGTCGGTTCAGTTTGCACCAAAAAACTAAAATTTTGGCAGGTTTAGTCCAAAATCTGTGCTAATAGAACATTTTTCATAAAATTCAACCAAATTAACATATTATTTTCTTAGCAAGTAATCCCTTATTAGATTGAAGGACAAGTAATTTTGATAGAAAAAAGTTAATTCAATGCGACAAATATCGCATATTATAGCTTTTTGCCATATCCGATTCGTGTTTGTTCTGTCTATAAAGATTTTGAACATTTAAAAATTGCTTTTTCTTAAGATTTTTGTGCGTTTAATTGCTTTTTTAAGATTTCTGACTTTCTCGTAAGTTCAGGAATATATTTATTGTCGTTAGCTGAAGGAAAATAGTTTAAACAAATGTCTTTGGGAATCAAACAAATTTGCAACAAAATGGCATCGTTTGTTAATGCATATTTTTGCATAATTTGCTAACAAATATATACTTTGTACATATTTGCAAACATGTACATTTTTAATGCATACATTGTAATTTTTATGTGCCATATTTTGCTATAAATGCCAAATTATTGAATATTTTTAAATTTATTTTTTTTTTCTTCAATTCGTAAATAATTATTTTTTGATACATTTTTGTTATCACGAATACATAAATAACACCAAAATCCCATAACTACAACGTGCGAGAGTTTTGTTGGACGACGAAACATAATGAAATTTTTTTTTTCAAGTACATCAATGAAAAAATCAGTAAAAAAATTCTGTGACTTTTTGTAAAATTTAAAGCTTTTATGTATGTTTTATCCTGTAATATTTCAATAGTTAATTTACGCCTTCCAGTGCGAGTACAAGACATTATCATTCTAGTTCGTGACTTTAAACTAAACAAGGAGTCTTTAGGAAATTCTAAAAATGTTGTTCACGGACGATTTCCTTTGAGCTAGAATTAATATGCCTGGATAAGTACGAAGTCCTAAAACCATTATTTTTTTACAATTTCTTTTATCACGTTTTTGGGTTTTAGCTATAATGTGCTCTTTAACAGACAGAATATGTTTATGCCGATGAAAATACAAATTTGAAGTCCGGTAGTCCGGTTATTTACCAAAGCATTTTATTTTACCACAGCATTTCTAATTCTTTGATTAAAACTGTCAGGGTTATAAAAAATTTGTTGAAATGTCTAACATTTATGTTTTTGCTTATACTTTAAAATAATATATAGACCATATTATATCCTCTATAGTACAGCGTTTGATTTCATAAAATTGGATGAGGACAAAATTCAGACAAACTGTACGTTGTGGTGTAATGGTTAGCGCGTTGGACTGTTACACGGATGGTCCCGGGTTGATTCCTCCTGGTGACGACAACATTCAATTTAGAAAAATAATATGTATGAGTTTTCTATCACTTATATGTATCGCTACACCCACCTTCGGTGTTCCCATAGCACTAACCCCACCGAAGTAAAATAATGAATCAGGGCTATGAAACAAAAAAGCTTCAATAATTCGCCAACTCTACATCAGGTGGCGAGCAACAACTGTTCTAAGACTTATCATCTCTCGCAATTACAGTGTTGCCATGTTTGAAGCCCTTCATCTATCACCACCTTTCATCTCTCCACTATCCCCTTTCCAAAGAAAGCAACACATTAATTAATAAGAAGAATTTCCTGAGTGTTGCTTCTCTTAAAAAAAAAAAAATTTAATCAGGATATTTTTCGGATGAAATTTTATATAATTAATTATGGGGTCATATTAAATTAGATACAATTTTATAAAGCCCCATTTTAGTTTTTTAATCGGGAAATTTACTTGTAATAAAAATAATCATGAGACATATATATCGTTACATATGGCCTGAAGAAACTTTTAGTCTGTAGGCAAAAGAGCATTGTTATATTTTTGACCATCAAATTATACAAAATAACGATTTTATTATTTTAATAATAAGAGGCATTTTTTTTTGTTTAGAAAAGTTTAGGCTAAGAAGAAGCAAATAAACGTTTTTCTCTAATAATTATAAACACTAGTAATTAAAATCAGACTAGACTAGTTTCTGCCTTTTTATGGACAGTAGGGTAATAAATTTTTTAGCATTTTTTTGCAAATATCAAATCTCCCCAGACAAAATCGTGTAGGGCATGGACAAATATTAAGAACTGCGTTTTTAGTTTTTCGCTATCGTTAAAAAAGGTTACGCACCAAACGCGTTAAAGTTTTGAATCAAACAAAGTTAAAAAAAAAACTTTTTTTGATGCCTCAACTTCTGACAATCACATGGAATAGTTTCAATGGAATAGGTTTCTTCCAAATTTGCTTTTAATTTCCGCTATTTTTTGCAGTTTTTTATTTAAAAAAATCTGTTTTCACATATTTTATTTTATTTTATTTATTTTTTTTTTTTTTTAATAAAAAAAACATCGCGTACTTTGAACGCGAAAGTTTATATGTTACAATACCTACTTTTAATCATTTATTGTTATTATTTGTTTACATACTTACATATGTATAAACCATATTTTAAAAAAATTGTTATTATTAAAAAAAATTAAAAAAAAAATATATTAAATTCATTTTAGAAATCGCTGTCGGTGCGTAAGGTTTTTTTACCAAATTGAACTGAAATAGTTTTTTGCCATTAGAAAACCCCTAGGGAGTATGTTGTCCAAAAAAGTTATCACCCTAATGGACAGGCGTCATCAGTGATTTTACATTTAAATTGTATTATTATTTGTGTCTTACAATTATCAGACTGTCTCTATAAAGATAAATTTTTTAACAACCTGCGGATGTAAGAATCAAACCTGCGCTCTTCTTACGTTCAAACGTAACAATACCTAGTCATGACCGTTTAGCGTTCACACCCAAGTATGGCCTTGAATGTAATGTAGCAAAATTGCAGTTTTTTTCCTATTAGCTTTTTCTGTTATTGTATATTATACTCAGAAGTGAACAACAAATATTCTATTTTTAGATTTTTTGTTTATTTTTCTAATCTTCTCCGTCCTATTTCACAATGTTACCAGATTGACGTATGGTTTTTACCTTCAGGGTTGACAACTTTTGCGTTTTTAAGTTGAGACAATCGCCACAGGGCAAATTTTATAATGTATTTTAGTACAGTGTTATTTAACGTCATATAGAAAGTTGCAATTAATTTTTAAGTAACATGCATTTGACAAATTTAATTTAATTTTTTTTTTGTTTAATTAAATAACTTGTCGTCAATATCACCAATCAGTGATATTGACTATTAGAAAAGACCTAACCAGGTAATTTCAAAAATGAAAAATATCGATTTTTAATTGCGGATACCTTATGTACTTTAAGAGATTATCGATATGAGTTATTATTGTTGGTCATTGCAAGCAGATTATGGAAAAGTTTAAGTTTTGAAAATCGGTTGATAAATATAAAACTGGCAAGCTCTCACAATTTTTAAATACCAGAGGTGTCATTTGTTAGAGTCTAATTGATCAGCGCCTGATGTATCTAGTGAGCCCTTCTCTAAACCTTATTCTTATAATTACGTCGATTATGACTGTGTGAAGTTTCATGGCAATCCGATTAGCCAGTAAGAATTGGCTGAATTATTTCAAATATATTTGTAAGACACCCCACTGTGCAATTTTACAACAATATAATCAATTAAGTCTTAATTTTGTTATCTACCTCATACACTCGATGCATATATGGGTGTGCAAAAGGAGCGCCAATTTTTGCAAAAACATACAATACAACACTGAAACTACAAATTATCACAATATGCAGTAAATATGTGTTGTAAATTGTTCCTTTGACAGTTAAGGCACACACATACACTCATCTACACAATGTTGCTATGACAGGAGGCAGATAGAGCAGATAGATAGACATGGTGATATGTAAGTTCTTCCAAACAACTTTGTTGAAACAAAATGACAAAACCACATTGTAAAAAGAGAAAATTACGCAAAATAATAGAAGTAACTAGTTGAACTACTACTTAGTTAAAGTTACACAGACTAAAATTACAATCTAATACAATGAATGGCAACCGAAAAAATGCAATCTAACAACAGGTACAATGTACCTGGTACATGTAAGTAAGCTGATACTCTCTAATACACTTGTAAATGTGGGATTTTCTTGTGCGATAGTTGGTAGTCTCTTGTAGCAAGAAGGTTATGGGTCTTTGTTCCTAAAAACGATGGATATACTACAGACTTATTGTATGAGTTTTACAGAATGGATATAAAACACATTCCATAGTCAGGCTGGCAGCCAGGCTGACAGGAAGGCAACTTGTAACTGCTCATTTCTTGAGATTTTTTCATTTTCGTTTTTACTGTTAAACTATTGTTGATGTACTGTTAACCCTTTAACGACGAATGGTTGATATATGTCCCATTTTTACTTTTTTCCATTTAAGGAACACCTGCAGGACGATTTTAACAAACTTATTGCGATCGACAATAGACAGATCTGTCTTTTTAACGATACCTATATATTGTAGCCTAATAGTCTCAGAGCCTTACAATATCAACCCAAAATCAAAATATTAGTTGTTTGTTTTTTTATGATTTTTTTTTAAGTTTTTGTTTCAGTTTTTATAATTTTAGAAATTTTTTGGACTTGAGGTAGAACAGTATTCTAACTAAATATATCAAAATATAAAAAGTCCGAAAAACATTTTTGTATTTTTAATACAAAAATCAAAACATTTTTAAAATTCTGTTTTAATTTTTTACTAAACTGGTTATTATTTTGGATTAGGCATAACTTAAAGCAAAATTCAAAATTAAAACTTACATACAATCTTATCCCATTAAGGAGCTACAGTCCATTAATATTTTAGCTTTAGTACTTTATTTCTCCGATAGGGGGAGCAGTAATGCGCCAAAAGTAGCGCAAGATTTATTTTTAGTTCTAGGCCCAAGTCTCAACGAAGTTTCGTCAAATAATATTCAGCGCTCTAAGTTCGGTCGCCAAAGGGTTAACTGTGTAAGTGAGTATTTTTCTAATACTCATCCGAAGGTTATAATATTTTATAAAACCGAATGCTTATTTATTAGAATTCCGAGTTTAATGTTTTATTTGTTTTTAAAGTCACTCCTAGAAAATTTTTTCAGATTCTAACTGATTTGAAGAAAATATTCTTAGATTTTAATACGACATTTAAAATGAAATTTATAATTTCACTCTACTTAAGTATTGTTGAATTTCACAGTGGGCTGTTTCACAAATATTTTTGAAATAATTCAGCCATTTCTTATTGGCTGATCGGATTGCCATCAAACTTTACAGAGCCATAGTCAACGTAATTTCAAGCTTAGGGTTCAAAGAATATTCAGAGGCTTATTTGTCAATTAGATTCTAAAGTAGGACATCATGATTCATAGTAAAATATAGTAACACTACTCCTTTTCTGTCATTTGAAAAAATTAAGTAGTACACTTAGAATACTATGTAGGTAAAGACCACTGCAAATGTAGTTGAAAACAAATGAAATTTCATTTAAAGAAAGGACGACTTACATTACAGTAAATTCAACTAACATTGTCATTTGTTGACTAACAATTGTAGTAAAAATGAACCACATGGTAGTAAAAATAAACAAACATTTATTTTTATTTATTTTTTAAATAACAAAAAACAACTGTAAAAAATTAATGTAAAATCATAAAACAGTCATTTGATGTGGGTTGTTTTTTAAATGAACTACAAGGTTAGTAAAAAAATTAATTTGTTCTACAAATGACTGACATTTACATTAAAAATAAAGAAACTGTATTACAACACAACCAACTACATATTTTTAAAGCAGAAGTTCCCTGATTGTATTTGTAGTTTTACGTGCACGTATGGTTCTTAATACCACTACAACTACATGAAATAGCGACACGCCCTTTAATTTTTTTAATAAGTCGGTTTAAAATGTTATACTATGCCTCAAGTATTCAAAGCTTTTTTTAACATTTCTGTAATCTGTAATGGCCAACAATAAATACGCTTGTCGGTTATGTCTTAAATTGCATAAGTTATTTGCATTTGAAAAAAAAAATTAGATTTTTACAATAACCTGGTCCGGTTTTTTTGCCAATGGGAAAGTCAAATCAAGTCCAATTGCTTTAAAAATTATAAAAAAAACACGATTTTAATAATTGTTTGGTCAAAAAGGTATCAAGAATATATTGCCTCCAGATTAAAAGTTTTTTTCAGGAACACATATAGTGTCTATATTTATCCAGACCCCACCGAATTCATATTTTTTATTGCTAAAATTTCAACTTTAACCCATTTTTTTCTTTGAGTGCACCACAAATACTTTAAAATAAAAAACAGATGCAATGGATGCAACGGATGCTCCAATTTAGTTCAAACATGATGGCGCCATCCTCTTTGAATTTTGCTTTAAATGTGGACAATACAGCAATATATATGTTAAAAATACCATTTTTGGAAATTTTCATCACTTTTTTGGAAGTGTGGGATTTCATTTAATCGTGTACTAACTTTTTTTCTGTGTTAATAAAAACAATAACAACCCAGCATACCATATGCGCTCTAAATGAGCTCATAAAGACTCTTTTGTCGGAACGCTGACGCTCATAATGAGTTCATAAAATAATCATAAACAGTCATAAAACGCTCATATTTGAGTGGCTTTTTCCACTAAACTGGTCACTCATGAAAGAGCTCTAAATTTTATGCATAAAAGAGTATTTTCCCAGCTTACCATATGCGCTCTAAATGGGCTCATAAAGACTCTTTTGTCGGAGCGCTGACGCTCATAATGAGTTCATAAAATAATCATAAACAGTCATAAAACGCTCATTTTTGAGTGGCTTTTTCCACTAAACTGGTCACTCATGAAAGAGCTCTAAATTTTATGCGTTCACTTATTATTAATTTGCTTTCTTTTAAGCTTGCTCTTTTCATTATTTTAATTATGTATTATTTTTGTATTTATTATAAAATAACTCACAATTTTGTCTTTACGCTTCCAAAAATATTCACTAATGAATCAATTTGTGTAACTTCTTTCTTCTGCTTAGCTGGAATTTACCGTTATCTGTCAGCGTGCAGAAATTACTCATAAAAAGCACATAAAATCTATCGTTTATGAGCTCAGAAATATGCGCGCAGAAACCACGCATAAAAAACTCATAAAATTTACCGTTTATGAGCTCAGAAATTTACACGCAAGAAACACTCATAGAAAGTCATAAAATCGATCGTTATGAGCCCAGAAATATGCACGCAGGAAACACTCACAGAAGCTCATAAAATCGCTCATATATGAGCTCATATATAAGAGCGCTCTGATAATGGTATGCTGGGAAGGTACAGCTTACAAGGAACTACACAGTGGTGACTCCGGTGATTTTAAAGAAACTTGGATATGTTGTTGAGTGCACACAAATATAAGACATTATATTTTTTTTGGTGCGCCATATCACGTGTAGGGGTCAAAAAGATTTTTTGTACTCAGTATTAAAGTACTCGAGAAACTTATTAGAAATATTTAAAATATGGGTTATAAAGTCTCTTGAGAAAAGTCGTGTTAAAATTTCCTAAAAAAAGGTATCACATTTATTTTCAACTTTCGATAAAAATGGACAGATATGACAAAATGATCAACCTAAAATATCTAATTAAAGATTTGATTTGAATTAAATTTGTTTCTAAACAAATATTTAATTGAATTAATTAATATTTTAATTGACTTTTAAATATATAAATACAAATTATTTTTTTTGTCGAAGTTATTTACAACTTTTTTTCTTTTTTAATTTTCAATAAAAGTTTTAATTGAAACACTCACAAAAACTTTTCCATAAAAAATCAACAGTTATTTAAAAGTTTAATCGGTAAAGTTGTTTCAATGGAATATACAGTTAAATTACCAAAGAAATATGATTTTTAACGTTCTGTCTGTTATTCAATAAACAAAATAAACAAAAAAAAATGGACTTGCGGTAATAGTTAAAATATAGAGATACAATATTCTATTTAAAACAAAAAGTTGTTATATTATATTGAGTATTGAAATAAACGAAAACAATCTATTGTTTTTACCGATTTTGTCAATTAATTTTTCAACAGTTGAAAATAAACTAAACAATACAATTGTTTTAAACGAAAAGTAAGTAGTTCTGTTTTTAACTGATTTTCAGTTAACTTAATGTGTATATTCAGTAGTCTTAACGGAAAAAATATTGTGAGTGTATTACGATAGGTGTAAAACCAATTTAAATATTAATTGGTTCAATAAAATTTTGAATTGAAATCCGATTTTATTGTAGGTTTTTCTGTGTAAATCACAACAGAATTTTCTTATGGGAGACATACCAGAAAAATTAAAATATTTATATTAAACGCTTTACTTTTATATAAGATTGTACAGAATATAAATCTGTATAAAATTTCAATCAATAAAATTTTGTATTTTAAACTATCGCTTAATTCAGACTTTATTTAAGTAACTTTTCCGTGTTAAAGTTTTTTTGGGCGCATACTTTATTTAAAACAAAATCTGCCCAAATCCAATTGTCTCCATGTTTATGTTTTTTAATGCCAAAAAAAGAATACTACTTTAAGGCTTAAAAGGTTTATGTTGTAATCAATATTGCATTCTAGAGAATTCAAAAAAAATTTCATCCCTAGCGAATATAGCGTTTGAACAGTCCTCATTTTAAAATTGTAATTTTTTTTCGTTTCCAGCCTTTATTTATTGTTTTCCATAACAAGCAGATTACAGAAATGATTAATTTTTGATTATTAGTTGATAAATATAAAATTGGCACTCTTTCAAAATTTTTGAACACCCGAGATACCTTAATTTGGAGTCTAATTGATTAGCGTCTGATAGATCTTTAATTCTTTAAAACTAAAGCTTGAAATTACGTTCAGGGCAATCCGATCAGCCAGTAAGAAATGGTTGGATTTTTTACAAAATATTTGCGAAACACGCCACTGTGAGTTGTTCATGTTGTATGCTAAGATTCAAATTACATTTCTACATACTCATCATCATCAACACTATCACAGTGAATTTTTTGATTTTCTGACTAAAATTTATGTTATAGCATCAGTTATATGTACTCAAAGCATGCATGAAGTGACATCATTTTTTTGTGATTTACTTTTTCAACAGATTTATTCTTCGATGAATAAAATACAGCAACAAAAATTCGTAAAATATTTTTGGAAATTAAAGTCAAGATTATTATTCAGAAAAGCGCAACAAATTTAATTAGACAGGTACAAGTTGTAACCCGTAGCAATCAACAACAACCAGCGAAAAAACCTGGAAATAAAAGAACAATAAAATAATTCTCAAGTGCTTATTTGTGTTCAAGAATTCACATTAAGAGACTGTAATAAACTACTCAGACAAGTAAGCAGGCAGTCAGTAAGAGAGTCATTTACTCTACTTGTTCCTTTAAGTGCAGTTACAGTTAGGAGCAAAAGTGTAACAGGGTTCACTTTGTTCTGATATATTGCCTTAAATGTTTATCTATGAAAAGAAATCCAATAGAAAAAGTTCAAAATTTACCTGCTAGTATAGAAAAATAAAAAATTTGTTGCCAAAAATGTACCATATGGGCCATATACGCAAAAACAATATTCATATAAATAATAATAATATAAATATAAACCCAATCAAAATATTGTTTAATGTTTAATGGTCCCTGTTATTGGATATAATTAATCCAATTAATTACTTTTGGAATTACTTAATATTTCCGCTTGATTACTATGACTAACCTCCAAAATTGGCCTACGACCAGTACAATAAGGACAAACTAATTTGGAACCAAATTTTTGAGCAGATAAATGCTATAATTGACAAAAAAAAATTCCAATTACATACAAAACCAGGAAAAAATTTACGGTTTCTAAAATTAATATAAAAAAATTCTTAATAAAACTATCAAAAATTAAAAAAAATTATTAGAGTTTTTTTCATAACTAAAAATTTTAAGCAATATATCTAACAAAGTGAACCCCGTGACAGTTTTGCTCCTAACTGTATATGTGTAAGGAAATGGCATTATATGATATATCGTTGGAAAGGTCAAAAGCTTAAAATTTTTTTAGTGTACATTTATACACTATTATATAAAACAGTGTGTTAATTTTTTTTTAGTTCTGACATAAATAAATATGTGCAACACAAAAAATTAACTTGTAGGTTGTAAGTCTAGCCGAGTTTATTACAAAACCGGTTTGATAAGTTGTAATATACCTAGGGTTAAATTTTTTATTTTTACATGAAAACAGTACAAAATTTTCAAAATTTATAAATTTTGTTATGAATTCTTCACAGTGAACTTACCCAGCCAGAAAAATACGAACGGCAAAGCATTGGGCCAGTGCTTTCAACGGTTGGCAAAGCACTGGTAATGAGTACTTCGCCAGTACCAAAATCATAATTTTAAAATGTTGGCAAAGCATTGGTAAAACAACTAATAAAGTGCTTTTTTAATGATAAAATAAGTGCTTTACCAACCCCAAAACGATAACACCAGGCAGGGCTTGGCCGTTTCTTTTTTAAAACGTTGGCAAAGCACTGGCAATTAGTACTTCGCCAGTACCAAAATCATAATTTTAAAATGTTGGCAAAGCATTGGTAAAACAACTAATAAAGTAAATAATAAATTAATAAAAAAAACAGTTTACTTATTATAATTTTTTTTATAAAATTTTGGTTTTATTATTATTTAAAATAATAAAATTATGTAAAAAAATACACATACAAATTAAATTTCTTCAATATAAATTAAAATAAAATTCAATTAAAAGAATCATTTGTATTCTGACTGTGAACTTGTAATTTTTCATAGCGAAAATTTAACCCTGTAGTGCGCAAGAAAACCAAATTAAATAAAATACTATTTAAACGAAAGGAAATGGTTAAAAAAACAAACTTTTGTTCTAGCAGTTTGTATAATTTTCGTTTATAAGGGCGCTGGAGGCGAAAAATCCTTTGATGCAAATTTTCATCATTGCGCATTTAGCTGTAAATTCAAAATCTAAAATTTGTATACTTCAATAGCGATTTAAATGGACAATGTTTTCGTTTCTTTTTAAAAACCAACGTATTATTTATTTATTTTTTACATTTTTTAAAAAAAAAAAAGATAACATTTTAATTTTCTTCCGTTCTTCTAACGGAATGGATGAAAATTTTTCATTTAAACAGTCTACCAGTGACCGAATCTTGTATAATTTGTCATAACTAGGATCTGTTTGATCGGCAATGAAATTTTCATTATTGTTCAAATGAAATATTGATCGTATCTTTTCAAATTTTCTTTGAGTCATGCATTCCTTTACACAGTCCAAACCAATTTGGCTGTCCCATAGAAGGCAAATATTGGAGTAATTCACTATTGATGACAAAATTAGGATGCCCATAAATTGGTTAATATCAGTTTGAATGGAGTTTGAAAGTTCTTTATATGATTATTAATTAATAAAAAAAAAAAAAAAAAATTCCGGCAAATCGGTATTTCCTCCAAATTTTATTTCGTCTTCACTGAGAGAAAATTTAGTTTTTTTCCAGACAATATGTCTGCAAGCCTCTCGTGTTAAGAAATTTGTGGCACCAAGTAGATTTTCCGGAATTTCTGGAGCTATATTTTCAGTTACATTTTCATCTTCACTATTCAAGTCGTTCATGAGATCCACAATATTTTCATCACCCTGAAGGTGCTATAGATCTTCATTATTTAGAAGCTTACATTCCATAATTTCATCTTCATCATCGGAGTCGTCTAATTCATCTTCACTTGCAGCAGGATCAAACAAAATACGGAGAATATCCTCCTCTAAAAGTTGTTTTCTTGACATATCCTGAAAATTCGTTACATACGAAAAATTTTTTTTTTACTATCACTTAAATGCGCAGTGATGCAAATTTGAATCAAACCGTTTTTTATACACAGCAAAGTACTTACCACAAAAAAACAATAAACACTATTAGATTTTAATAAAAAAGAGTGTAACTTATGTAAAAATCACAACTGTTTAATAAATAAAATAAATAAACTTGTTGAAATTTATTAAATTTAAGGTCAGAAAAAAACATTGTTTGCTCTACGCAGAACAAACTAATGAGCAGAAACTTCAAAATTACACAATAATTCAATGCTGCTATAACGGTACTTCAAAAGCAGAGAAAACGACGCCTACTTTAATGGAGACAACATATAACGAACATTTACGCAAAACCGTTTTCAAGTTTTGAAACTACGGAGAGATTTTCGGTATGATTCAAATTTGCATCACGGCGCACTAGATTGTTAAACTTATAAAAAAAAGAAAAGAATTGGGTAAATTCAAATTTTTAAATTAAAAATTGTAAAATTTTCGAAAAAAATTGATTTTATATGTTTGAAATTAGAAAATTTATAACTCAAATTGATTATCCGTTTGAAATTAAAATTTTTAATTAAATTAAGAATATTATATATAAAAACGAGATCTATTTTTGAACTGTATAGTCCTACTTTGTAAACTTATTTCTTATTGAATGCTTTTGGTAATTTAAACAGAAATAACAATAGGTTTCAGCTAAGTTAATTACAAAATAACTGAATATTTTTTTTTATCAAATTATTTTTGTGATAAATTTGCACCAAGTACGACTTTTTTACTACAATTTTACCAAAGAAAGAAATTTGAAAATAAATGTCTTAAGTAAAATTTTAGTACAAAAACTATACTTTGTGCTGACTATAATAGAATACCTTAATTTTCTTAACTTCAAATAAATTGAAATTTAGTTTTGAATTTTTCCAATCTTGTAATTTTAATTTTATAAAGGTATAGATTAGAAAAGTTTTTAAATACGCTAAATTAACAATTTCTCTACAAGGATCCTTTGAGCAAAAATGGTGCTGACTTTACTGACTTTTTTTAGTGTATGAATACCATATTCTATTGAATACCATATGCTTATGGTTTATGATTTTAAAGTATGTAAAATAAATTTAAAAAATACTATTCATTTGTTATTTTTATTAAACCCTGCTAACTTATTTAAAAACGAACTTGTTTTTAAATAAGTCACGGTTGTAAATCGTTTTAATAAACGGTTGTAAATTTAGTAAATCGAGCACTGGCAAAGTACTTTTGACCAGCGTTGGGAAAGCGTTGTGAAATAAGTACTGGCAATGCACTTTTTAACAATGTTGGGAAAGCGTTCTAAGACAGTGCTGTGCCAGTGCTTTTATTATTTTTACTGTTTTAAATTTTGTTAATTAAGTACTGGCAAAGCATTTTTTACTAACATTGGCAGAGCGTTGTAAACCAGTGCTTTGCCAGGACTTTATTTGTTGGACCATTGGCAAACAGTGCTCTGCCAGTGCTTGAGTTTTCAGACAATTGGCCATTTCAGGCTGGGTACTATTCCAATAAAAAAAATCAGATGAAAGGAATATTTGCCTACACAAGTGACTTGAGATTATGATAATAACAAAAATTTATAATTATGTTCGTTTATTTAACCTTATTTCTTATTTTTGAATTTTTTAATTATTTGAGCTAAGGTTTGTTTTTTTATATAACAGTTTTTTATTTTCGATATTTCGCTACTCCTTTGTGTAGCATCTTCAGGAAAATTAATAAATTAATAAATTTTCAAAAAATTTTAAAAAATCTATTGATGTAACAAATATTACATCAATAGATTTTTTAAGTGTTAATTATTTATATTTTTTGTTTTAGAAATATTTGTCAAGTATTTTAAATATGTTTTCAAACTTTCAAAAATTTTTTCAAACTTTAAAATTTTTTGAAAATTTATTAATTTATTAATTTTCCTGAAGATGCTACACAAAGGAGTAGCGAAATATCGAAAATAAAAAACTGTTATATAAAAAAACAAACCTTAGCTCAAATAATTAAAAAATTCAAAAACAAAAATTTATATAAAACTTTCAGACTCAGCTGATTTTATAAACTAGATTATACACTGAGAGAATTATATGCATGATACGCATGAATCTGTGAATTTTTGCATTAAGTCAACGAAGTATACCCGAGTAAAAATAATATTGTATAATCTTGTATAATGTGATCCAGTTTTGTGCAATTTCATATAGTTAAGTATAACTGTAAATTTTTGTAAAACATTTATTTAATTGTATCTTACAATAAAATAATGTTAACAAATATTTTGTAATGTAAATTTGTAATGTAAGAAGAAGCGCAGGTGTGATCCTTACAGCCGGCAGGTTGTTGAAAAATTTCTCACATAGAGACAATCAGACAATTTTAAGTCACAAGTAAAAATACAAATTAAATGGAAAATCACTGATGACGCCTGTCCATAAAAAAAGGCAGAAACTAGTGTAATCTGATTTAAAAATTCAGAGTGTTTATAAGTTTTTAGAGAAAAACGTTTATTCTTAACCTCAACCTTTCTAAATAAAATTTGTCAAATGCATATTAATTAAAAATTAATTGCGCCTGTCTATATGACGTTAAAATACACTGTACTAAATAATTTTTTAATTCCCGATTAAAAAAAAAAAATAATTTGAACAAAGAATTGTATCGAATTTGATATAGCCTTATATATTACACAGTACAAATTTTTTCAACACACGATTTTGGGACTCAAGTCTGGGAATTGCACACAGAGAAATAAGGTGCCAAACGAATTAAAAATTGTATATTAATGGTAACAACTTATAAATTTAGTTAGTGCAACGATATTTACATTATATTTCTGAATATTTCTGAATATTCCAACTAAAATTCAGATGAATTAACCGAACTTTGTTGTGAAAACTAATGTTAAGTTGTGCCGTTATAACCGAATTTGAGTCGAACTAAACGAATTTCAGTTGGCAAATAGCTAAATTTTTTTCTGTGTGTGCACGAGAAAGTAGCCCCAAGTTGGCTACATAAATAATTTAATGGCCATACGAATTTTTTGGCTCAAGGCGGATTTTTAGTACTTTTTCTATATTTTAACACGGTTATATCTCGGTATACCGTACGAAATATTTCTTTTGTGTCTGAAGCAAAGTTGTGCATCCGGTGCCTTAAAAAAGTGCATCCGGTGCCTTAAAAATTGCAAAAATGCTATGTAAAAATTTTTAGTTATACCAAAATACGGCAAAAAAATGCATTGCAAAATCGATGCCATTTTGTGGATTTGCATAGATATTTGGTTAACCGTGTTCTCCAGTTTACAATTACAAATTATTTCTGGGTTCTGGGAGCTCGAGTTGAATGGTTTGATTGTATCGTTTAATTATTATAAAATATGTAATTTTATTGGTTTTTGCTTGCAAATGAACTACAAAAAGTAATTTAAATTAAATGATTCTTAGTTAGTTAGATTGCCGAATTTCTTATCATTTTGTTTTTTTATAATTTTCATATATATTTTTTATAAAATTTTTATTTTTTTATTTCCATCTATTTGCAGGTAAGACTCTATTACAAGAATGGCATACAAACTTAAAATTTATTGTAAGTATTGAATGAAACAAAGTATAAAATCGAATTTCCTAAGTAATATAAGTTTTGGACTCCAAGTTTTTTTTACCTCAACATTTGCTTTTAGCTTACAAATATCGTTACAAAATAATTCACTTAGGATATTATGTAGGTAAGACAACGGCAATTGTAGTCAAAAAAAAAACAACAAATGAAATTTCACTTAAAGAAAGGACGACTAACATTTTATTAAATTCAACTAACATTTGTCATTTGTTTTGACTGTTCAGAAAATTACTAACAATTGCAGTAAAAATGAATTAAATATGTTGTTAGTAACAAATAAAGAAACATTTATTTTTTTATTTTTTAAATAACAAAAAACGATTGTACAATGAATCATAAAACAGTCAATTGATGTGGTTTGTTTTTTTAAATGAACTACAAGGTTAGTAAAAAATTAAATTTGTTCTACAAATGACTGGCATTTACATTAAAAGTAAAGAAACTGTATTACAACCCAAACAACTACAAATTTTTAAAGCACAAGTTCCCTGAGTGTACATATAACAATCCGCACAGTTGAATTTTAACACTTATACTTGTTAAAAACTAAGAAAGATTTTCGACATGAAGATCGTGCGATTCTTAAATAATGTTAATATTGACTTGATTGATTTATTGATACTAGTATCAACCTAGCTAAAATGTTTGATTTGCTTTATTTTTGTAAATATACGGAGGTTGAAAGCTCGTTATAAATTGAAAATAACATAAAAATAATCTCGATGTATATAAAAACAAAAAACTAATATAACTGTTAATATTGATTATTATTTCTGTTAATTGTTAATAACGGCAAAAATTTAGTCATGTTGGAGAACAAGATCTGTTTCGTGATCAACTAATGTTTTAAGATGTGTATAGCAGAAGAGAGACCCAAACAAATGCGACGCCTGTACACAATTTGGTTGAACCAACACGTTCCAATTATAACAAACAACTCAAGAAATTTTATGATTTGCAGGCGTTGTGGTGTAATGGCAAGCGCGTTAGTACTGTTACACAGATGGTCCCGGGTTCGATTCCCGGTGACGACAACAACAATTTAGAAAAATAATATGTATGAGGTTTCTATTCCTCATATTTATCGCAGCGCCCGCCTTCGGTGTTCCCATAGCACTTAACCCCAACGAAGTTAATTAATGAATCAGGGCTATGAAACAAAAAAGCTTCAATAAGTTCGCCAACTCCCCATCAGGTGGTGGGCAACAACTGTTCTAAGACTTATCATCTCGCGAAATTACAGTGTTGCCATGTTTGAAGTCCTTCATCTTTCCCCACCTTTCACCTCTCTACTAACCCCTTTTAAAACAAACAACACATTAATTAATATAAAGAATTTCCTGAGTGTTGCTAATCTTTAAAAAAAAAAAAAATAGTCTAGTACTGTGTCGAAGACCTGTTTTTGCTGGGATTGTTTAAATTTTCATGCAGGGAAATACGAGCTATAAATATAATATATCAATTGGGCGCCATTCTTAAAAATGGATTTTAAAGCCGATCCGATGAGTGAAATGTTTTATTACGAGCACATATGTTGGGCGCCATTTTTTGATACATTGCATAATGAAGGATTCAACTTTATTTATTTAAGTACAGCAAAAGTTAGAAGTAGACATATTTCCATTATAAATTGAATGTTTATATCAAGCATAATTTCAAGATAGTTACCACCCTCTATATTGCTCAATATCTAATTATGTTGTCCACATAAAAATCACTTCAACTTGGACATTTATATTAATTCAATTTCACAATCAGCAATTTGAAAATTGTAAGATATGATCTAACAAATGTCCAAAAAAATAAATGTGACTCAAACATACACTTAAGACACTATTGAAATAAAGACAATTATGCACTATCATTGAACAGACATTTTTAAGAACAGATATAAAAAAAACCTAATGGGCCAAATAAATGTTATGTAGTACATGTTGAAATAAATGTGTGTAACTACAGACAGCTGTAAAAATATAACAAACAGAATATAAAAATCGTCTAAATGTCTGTCGTTAACAACATTGCAGCAGCAACAGCAATATTACAACATGCCAAGAAGGAGATCAAACAAAACAAAAAAAAAAAACTAGCAACAATCAGCTTTAAACATGTTAAACATGAATAAAAACATAAAATATACTTTAAGAAATAAAAGTTTAAAAAACAAGACGAAGAGTAAGAATTTAGCAAAAAAAAAAAAAAACAGAGCAGAACAGAACAATTATAACAAACTGCAACAAAAAACAGAACAAGAGCAAGACTACCAATGGCCTCTTTCAGATGAGTAACTTTTTTTTATTTGTGGCCAATGTCAATGTCAATTTTTTTTTCGTAAAGCAGCAAACGGCAACAATAACAACATAAAAGAAATTGTTAAAGTTACAACCAATATATGTATGTACGACTTACATATATTGTACATTGTACGTGTATGTGTATGTGTAAAAGCCATACACGATGTGATGTCTGGAATGTTGTAACATTCATTCATTATCCAATGGATAGTTGTGGTGGTGGTAGTGGGTAATCGTAAAAAATATACAATTGCATATATTTCATATGGAGTTAACAGGAACGTAATAAGGATATTCTTTTAGAAGGATACTTTTAGAAACTACACACAGAAAAATAAAGTGCTAACAGAATTGAAAATTGTATATTGGTGGTTACAACCAATAAATTCGATTAGTACAAACATATTCAAATTCGATTTCTAAACATATTGGGTGTGTCAACTAAAATTCAGTTATATTAACCAAATTGTGTTGTGAAAATCAATATTCAGTTGTACCAACCGATTTAAGTTGTAGTAACCGAATTTTAGTTGGGAAAATGGCAAAACTATTTGATGTGTCTATTTAACTGTCGGTTATCACACAGATTTTGTTTATCACAAATATGGAAATTAATATTTGAATCCTTTCAAAGATATGATCGCTTATGGTTATTGCATCCTTTCTATATTGAACTTTCAATCCCAAGTGAAAATTTCACTTTCTGATAATTTCAGAGGGGGATTTTGGTTTATTTTTTATGTCGTACTTTTTCCAAAGTAATTTTATATTTATGGATATCACATTAAAGGTATTTAAAGAATTTATTAAAAAGGTTTCGATCTATTGTACACCACAGTTTTTAACCCTTAAACATGTCGTCGGATAAAGTCAATCCGGATCAGTGACATACATGTCTTGCCAAGCTTCCAGCTAAAAAAAGTACATCGCAGTAATGTCAAACTAACAGTATTTGTTCAATTTTTATGATTTTTTTTCAAAAATAATTTCTTTGAAACAATTTTGAACAAGTTCTGAATTTTTGGTGTAATAGAAAACTTAACTTATCTAAAAATCAACAAAAAAAATGTGCTAAGAATAAGCACATTTGTTCTTGTATGTCTACGTATATACACCCGATGAAAAAGTTCCGATATATCTATACTAGCTGACCCGGCAAGCGTTGTTTTGCCTTCAAATTTTAATTGTAATTAATTCTTTAAATAAAGAAATTTTTTTTACGCAAATAAATAATTAAAAAAATAAATTCACATTAGTAAATCATTTTAAAATTTGTAATTTCATGGGAAGCCCAACGCCTCTTTGTGCTTCTATCGCCTTTATTTGCTGAAGTATATAAAATGAATAGCTGAAAACAACTGCCATAACAACTGCGACGTCACCTATCACCGGTGCATTGAAGCGCCGCTCATGCTTAGCAGCCGGTGTCTTGTCAGCTCTTATCACAACCGTATAATCATCTGTCGGCATCGGGTCTGGTAACATAGCTTGAAGATTAACACAGGTTTTTTGTAAATATTAACACAGGTTTTTTGTAAATATCTTCGGAACTGCATAACCGATTTAAGAATTAGATATCTTGTTTTGAAAAACATGACAACGGCTTTCAAAAAAAAAAATAAAATGAAAAAAAGTAAAAAAAATAAATATATGTATAATAGAGCGACTCAAGTTGTATGGAAGCGAAATTCGTGCAAGGTGTACCGCCATCAAAATGAACATTGGTATTTTTTATGATGACATCTAAAATATTTCGGATCTAGCTTTGACCTCTCGTGAGCTGGACCATTTTGAAAAAGGGTCCATTTTTGCATGTTTTGTTAACTTAAGAATCTGTTTCTTTACCAACATATACAATATGGGTATCATAAGAAAGGTTTTTTATCCATGTCCTTCTTTTAAGGATATTCTGTAAAAAAAAACGGTTTTTGGATTTTTTGTTCGGGGTTGTTTGTAATAAAAATGCCAAATTAACATATTTTAATCTTTAGTCGATTTAATTAAATACAGGTCTCAGCTTTTTTGAAATTCGTGCTAGTTCGCGTTTTGACGAAAATGCAATGTGGAGGTAACTCCTCGTTTTAAATAGGGCAATATGGGTATCAAATTTTTTCTTTAACCAAGTACATCATCTTTGTATGTAAATAATTTAGATTTTTGCAAATTATATGCAATTTTGTGGTAACACTAATATGATAGCGAATTTAGTTTCTAGATCATGTATGGATGAAAATAGGACTAAAGAAAGAAAAAAAAATGATCCACGACTTTTTGGCGGCATATTTTTTATGCATGAAATTTTTCATACAGCATACTTTGATTTTATATTTTTGCATTTTTATCTTTCTTTAGTCCTATTTTCATCCATACATGATCTAGAAACTAAATCCGCTATCATATTAGAGTTACCACGAAATTGCATTTATATATATTCCAGAGCACCGTGTAAAATGCATCTAATTTGTAAAAATCTAAATTATTTACATACAAAGATGATTGTACTTGGCAAAAGAAAAAAATTGATACCCATATTGCCCTATTTAAAACGAAGAGTTACCACCCCACTGCATTTTTGTCAAAACGCGAACTAGCACGAATTTCAAAAAAAGCTGAGACCCATATTTAATTAAATCGACTAAGGATTAAAATATGTTAATTTGGCATTTTTATTTTAAATCCTCGGTAAATCGGTCCAATAAGTTGGCATATTATTCGCCGTTTATTGTTTTTCCCTTATGAAAGTAATCGTTGTGGATTATCGGTTCCGGTTCACCCGGAGAAACCCATTGTTTAGACTGCTGCTTGGTCTCCGGAGTGTTGTAATGGATCTATGTTTCGTCCATAGTTACAAAACACCGCAAAAACTCATTCGAATTGCAGTTAAACAACTCCAAACAATTCTTTTAAGTTATCACACGACTACGTTTATGGTCAATTGAGAGCAAACGCGGCACCCATCTTGCAGACAGCTTTCTTAAACCCAAATGATCATTTAAAATCGTAACCACACTGCCATTTGAAATGCCTATGGCATCAGCAATCTCACGCACATTTACTCTTCGATGGGCCAACACCATATCGTGGACTTTTTTCGACATTTTCAGGTGCATTGACCTCAAGTGGCCGTCCAGAACGTTCAGCGTCATTTGTACTTGCGCGACCAAAACGATGGTGCAGAGTCCCCATAGTATTTATCAAGCTTTTCCTTTGTTTGATTGACGGTTTTTTTTCCCAAAAAATAATGTTTGAGTGAGCACTCGAAATTCACTGTTTTCCATTTTTAAAAAAATCCGCGAGTTTGTATGTTTTGAACAGCTGTTAAACGCAAAGTAAATGACGGAACTTGCTCAAAATTTGACAGTAGTCTATTAACAGGTGGTACTTGTTGGGAGCAGTGTTGCATTTCATATAACTACGAGGAAAGTTCGAAAAGTCAAGGACTTATTGATCCGAATACAACAAACACACATACATGTACTGACATACAAAGTATATCGACATTTAAAATTGTTGTTTTTCAAATAGTTTTGATTTTATAATTAGAGTTACCAGATCAGGCAGTTTATACACTAAGGCAGACAAAAAGACTCTCATAGAGTTTATTGTGTCTGTTGTATGTAATGTCTCGGTTTGAGTGAAGCCAATTATCTTTTTTTATTGCAGGCAATTGAAGATTTGGGGGGATACCAATGAAACAATTGTATTGTCTATCATTAAAATGATCAAACTTTATGAAAAGCAACAAAATAAAATCTAATATAACAATATCATAGTATATGTTTGGACTTGAACAATATTCTAACTAAATATATGATAATCTC
Organism: Delia radicum; assembly: GCA_021234595.1. Taxonomy (NCBI): domain Eukaryota; kingdom Metazoa; phylum Arthropoda; class Insecta; order Diptera; family Anthomyiidae; genus Delia; species Delia radicum. The sequence continues at coordinate 115,180,490 of CM037855.1, read as the reverse complement.
TAAACTAATGATAAATTTGCAATATAATCAGAAAGAAATAAAAAAATATTCATAACATTTAGTACGTCAGTCAATATATGTAACTCAAACGAATATGTTTACGTTTATGAACGTATATGAAGTGTAAAATAATAAGTGAGATTGTTTATGATCATTAATATGACATATATTTACACATATGATATCATTTATTACCAGAAATGGGTTCCTTTTTTTGCTTGAATGAAATCATATATGATTCCACATATGTCATATATGTGAGAATATGATTCATACGTGTTCATATGTAAACATACATTTTTGCATTTATGACAATATATGAGCATATACTTTTATTTGAAACGGGATAGTAAAAAAAAACTAAATGCTTATTTATCGATCCAGAAAGTTTCTTATTGTAACTCGGATTAGTTTTGGAGAAAATGTTCGTTGAATATTGTCTTTTATAAATATTTCAATATTTATATATTAATTACATATTTAAATTTATTTATACATATTTTAAAATGGCTCATACGTCATGTAGTTCTAACATTATAACTGCACACAGAGAAAAAATTAAAGTTCGGTTAATTCAACTGAATTTTAGTTGCAACACCTAAAATATTCAGAAATCTAATGTAATTATCGTTGTACTAACTGAAGTTATAAGTTGTTACCATTAAAATACAAATTTCAATTCGGTTGTCACTTTATTTTTCTGTGTGTAGTGCAAAGAATTTCATGCAACTAAAAAAGGGAAATAAGCGCTTAAAATATATTACAGAATTTAAAATATGCGGTTAAAATATGCATTTAAATTGAAATATGCACAAAAACCCAAATAATATGCATAAAATACAATATGCAATAAAATTCAAAAACACACGAACGTGCAATTTTTGAATTTTAAAAAAATCTATATGTTACCTGATCTTGTTGGTTTAAAAATGAAATTCTATATAAATGTTTAACAAATGACAACTAGATGCTATTAACGAGCGCTTTTGTGGGCTTCCAACAAACCTATCCTATTTAAACGAGAAAGTTTAGCTATGTCATTCGGTCACTCCCGTGCAGGTTACAGCAAAAGCTATGGTTAAGTTTAGAAGGATATAGTGCAGCATCTGCTTTCCAAGAGTCTCGAACTCAAGCAGCTGTGAGCCAGATATCTGTTAGGCAGATTGGATAGTCTGAGGCCGGGCTCCAAATCAACATAACCTATCTGGACTAACAAGTTTATAAAATGCTGGGTAATGCATATACTGGTGGTCCCTAATGGAATTATAAACTGAATGTTCTTCAACATTCAATGCTAAATATTATTTCAGTATCATTTTTATTTCCTGATTACTCATCACTTTTGATCACCTACTATTATAAAATGATTCGTGGTTGATAATTGCGGTTTAATCGTAAAGTACTGAAAAATAGAAAAAACTTATTTTTTAAGACAGATTTATAATCAGATGATCTAAATCTGTTAAGACAAAATATTTTATTTTTTAAAAAGAAGTTTAAAAAAAACTATGAGAAAAAATTGTTGTACAAAAATATAGAAACACTGTATTAATAAAAACATTCCGGTTTAAATCCGCTATGTACCAAGGTGACATTTTATTCGTTTCTGACTTCAGCCTCTAGTTAATCGGTGTAAAAGATATTTTTTTTAGTTCTGTAATCAATGACTTATTTATAAGGTTGTTGTTCCTATAAATTACCTAGAATCTCATACCACTATGCACTTGTCATTTTTTTTGACTACCTAAGATCGCAAATAGTTTCCTGCTACGTCCCTGTTTATTGGCATAAAAAAAAACCATTGAGTATAAATAAAACCAAAAGAATCGTATCAAAATGAAAGAATGCATATGTATGTATGTGGGGGATTTCATCTCAAGTCAACGAACTTTTAAAACCGATGTCTTGGGATCGGCATGAAACTTTTAACATTTTAGTCAAACATTCCTTTTTTCGGATACATATAACTAATTGCCTACTATAGTAAGAAAATGTTGTGGAAAATGTTTCCGATAGCTTTTTCGTGAATCGTAAACAAAAAAAATTTTTTTTGACAAGTCAAAATTTTTTTTATTTTTTTTTTTTTTCAAAATGGCGAGTTTTTTTTTTTTTAAGAAAGCTTAGGTCTTTTCCTTTAAGAGCTTCGTGTTCACTTAGTGGACTGCAACTTGTTTATCTCTTTTTTTTCTTTCAAAGTAGAGTACTTTAAAAAAAAATAATGCAAATATCTTGTTAGCATGCCATTAATTAAAAATTATATGTCTCTCCCTTACAATTGTACTTCCAAGCAAGCAGTATTGTTTGCTGGGATATATATTTAAAAAGAGGATGTTGGCGAAAACGTCAAAATTCAACACCTTCCAACTCGGAGAGTAATTGACCGATCCCGCTGAAATTTTGTGTCATAACTACTACCAAATAGGACTCAACTTGGTGCAAATTTCATTCCGATCCCAAGACATCGGTTTCAAAAGTTCGGTCACTTGAGAGGTAATCCCCCATATAGAAAAACATTTACTATATTGTATACACAAAAAACCTACAGCCAAAAAGAACAAACCTAAAACCAAGCAATCAAGCAACCCACAAATAAATAAGTAAGCGCGAAAAAAATCTGTGTTCATATTGTTTGTGAAGATTCAATAAAGGAAATTGAAATTCGATTTGGAATTGTGCTAGTAAATTGAACACAAGATTGCACTCAACGAATGAGCACCACAAGCAACAACAACATTTAACAAATATCTACAACAACTTCAGCAAAAGTAGTTGAAAAAAACAACACCAACAACATCACCACAATGGAATTGATGCATGGTTGCATTTAGCCTGGGTTTGTTTAACCAACAGAAGCCTCCAACAGCCTCCAGCAGCAGCATTATCCAACAGTTTTTCACAGCAGCTTTTGTTGAGGTTTAAGAACTTTTTCTTCAAATCCCTGTTACAATCTGTTTTTATATATAATTTCATTTTTTGTAGCCCCTTTCCTTGTTGTGGCATGTTGAAGCAATAATAATCATTGTACGAGTTGAAGTAGTTGGTTCGTTCAATTTTAGTTGTTGTTCTTTAGTAAGAGTGTTGGTGGTGACAATATGGTAAAAGTTTACTCATTCATTTATCGGTCTAATGATTTTCACTGATGCATGTTGCTGTTTGTATATACATTAAGGAACATTTTTTGAATAGGCTAAATGAGAGAAATATGTCGTGATTGCTGTAAATTTTACTTCAAAGCCGCGATATAGTTGGAAAGTACTTTGTTCGAGTGCGGGACTTTGACTAAAGTTACGATATGATTGATGTAATTCGAGATAAATTGAAGTAATGGCTGGAGTTTGGCTATACTTTTCGGGAAAACAATCAAAATAATTCTGTGTCCTTAGGTCAGTTGTCAACAATGAAGTACGGCTAATTGGATGATTTCTATCTTTACCAAAACAAAAATTGATTAGAGTGTCTCTTGGAAGTACATATGGCTATTTTTTAGAATGCCTTAACCTCCGTTATCAAAGAGGATTAAGTATGAGAAATCTTTGTTAATGATCGCTTTTTCCAGTTTGGGTATTATGTCCTTGCGGACAATGCCGGATACGAACTTAATTCGAAAGTGCGAATTCGATGTTATTACAGCACAAAATGTGGATGCTCTTCGACGATTTTTAGTTTTTATGAGTTTTTAAAAGAGATTGTGAAGAAGATTAGTTGGCAGTTTCTTAGTTTTTGTTTTCCTCACACTACTGGTTCCGCTGCTAAACAAATATTCTCTGTAATGCATTCAACTTGGGCTCTAGGAAAATTTTCCTAATTGCAACTAAACTCTTTCCATGGTAATATCAATACAACAGTGAAATACTACCTAAACTCAGATGATGCTCCAATTAATCAATGGAGCTGGATACGTAACTTCCAAGTAAAGGCTCCAAAAATACTTTGAAGCTCTTGTCTAAATATAGAAGTTGTATTCCATCTTTGACCAAGTATAAGTGGTATAGATAATATGAGGATTGGAGAGGTAAAGTTTTGATTTTTTAACTCTTCATATAGTTCTTCCAATGGAACTGTGTTTTTGTGCAGAGAATACCCGATTCCTCAATATTGATGCCATTCATTTAAAAGTACATAGCATATTCTTTTCGATTGAAAAAGTACCTACAGAAAGTCCATCTTCTAACTAAAGTGGCTTTTCGCTGACTCGAGGATCGCCAACTATAAGACCGCCGATGAAGGCCTTTGTAAGCTTATCGCGGTGACATTTGTTACCTTCAAAAGGTAATAAATGTCGTTGATATGTTGAATCTATTCAGCGACTATTAAAAACAAAACAAGCCATTTTGTCCAAGCAAAAGTGTTTTCTGATCAAGACAACGCACGGATGCTCACGTCGCCATGTCAAAATTCCATGAGTTGAACTTCAAGTTGCTACCTTATCAGTCATATTCTCCGGATTTAGCCCCCAGTTGATATTTCTATTTACAAACCAAAGGCATTTAAGAAAGAGATTTAGGTCCAACACTAAATTATTGATCAAACAAACGCTTATTTAAATTACCTTTAAAATTATATTAAATATAGAAATTGAAAAACGTGGAACAAAGTGTATTGGGAGACCATGTTGAGAGTTTGTTTCTTTTGCTAAGAAGTCACGGATTTATTGATCAACCCTCTATTAAAGATCACTAAGTAAACAAGAAAAGCTTTATCCGAATCCTGATGCAAATAGTCCAAGGTTAAAAGGGAAATCAACTAAGGCAGAATTCTTTAATATTGAAAGAGGAAATGAACATCTTAGGTAATATTAATAAAATAAGCTAACAATGGAACGGTGTATAAGAAATATAAAAATATGCAAAGGAGATTGAACAAAACTAAGCTTTCCACCAACTTCCAGAGTACCACGCATATTTTTCCCCTCATCTAGAATGAGGGAAAAGCTTCCGCATTACTTACAAACGTGGAACAAAGTGTATTGGGCGACCATGTTGAGAGTTTGTTTCTTTTGCTAAGAAGTCACGGATTTATTGATCAACCCTCTATTAAAGATCACTAAGTCAACAAGCAAAGCTTTATCCGAATCCTGATGCAAATAGTCCAAGGTTAAAAGGGAATCAACTAAGGCAGAATTCTTTAATATTGAAAGAGGAAATGAACATCTTAGGTAATATTAATAAAAATAAGCTAACAATGGAACGGTGTATAAGAAATATAAAAATATGCGAATGAGATTGAACATAACTGAGCTTTCCACCAACTTCCAGAGTACCACGCATATTTTTCCCCTTATCTAGAATGATGGAAAAGCTTCCGCATTACTCGAATAGCTGCAAAGCTAAGCTTACTTCGAGCCACTACATCAGCACCATTCTATAAATGTTTTCTTTTATCTCAATGCAACTAAGTCTCCGAGACTGGATGAAATACTAGCACTGGTGTTGAAGAAGCTTGGTTTTATAGCTTGCTTGGTTTTATAGCTCTTCTGTCAAGGAGTCTTGGAAGGCTGCTAATATTCCATTATTAAAAACTACCGACCAAACTAAATTTATTTGGTATTGGACATAAACGAAAAGATAATGTGATTAGCTAGCAATGGACATGAAATGAAGCAGAGGTGTTTTTCAGTAGGTACTCATTAAGTTAAGCAGAGAAATCTTCGGTTGGCACTCTTCTAGCCAGTGGAAAAGAACAATTTGGGTTATAGATTGAGCTTTAAGTGGGAATGAAAAAGGATTGTGCTTAGTGGGAGTGAAACAAACAGTGGTGACTTAAACCTTCACATGTTTTCCAAACGGAGGTGGTATTAGTTTGGAAGTCTGAAAGCCAATAATCGACAAAGAAGTAAGGAAATGAAAATTAGTGTTTTCCGAGTAAAAAAGTTTATATAAAATTATATATGGTGAGGTATTTTCCACAAAATATAAGAGGATATAAAATTTGATCCGAAAAATTCTTTCTATTAAATTGTATCACTTTGGATCTAATTAAATTTATATTGCGCCATTGTTTCGAGGGCTGTGTGGCATTTGGCACCGTCTTGTTGAAACCACATGTCACCCAAGTCAAGCTCTTCCATTTAGGGCAAAAAAAATTTGTAATCATCGCACGGTAGCGCTCACCATTCACAGTAACGTTCTTGCCTTCGTCGTCTTTGAAAAAGTAAGGTCCAATGATGCCACCGGCCCATAATCCACAACAATTTTAATTTATTTATTTACCTGAAGATGCTACACAAAGGAGTAGCGAAATATTGAAAATTAAAAACTAACCTTAACTCAAATAATTAGAAAATTTAAATTGTTAATTTTAATTTAATTAAAAAAAATTTTGGTCAATATTGAAATGGCCCAGTAAATTCCAAATAACTGGTTGCAGAGCAACGTAAACTGTATTATTATAGCTTATAATTTCTGTACAACCGATTCTTTTTATATGCAGTTTGTCCTATTTGCAAAAGGTTCTTTACCTCCAAAATAGAACAAGTTGCTTTAGAACCAGTTATAGAACTGGTTCTTTGACAGTGAAACCTTACAATTTGACTCCCAGAAACCTGTTCTAGAACAGGTTTGTAGGTAATCTGTTCTAAAAAAATTAGCTGGAGGGCTTATTTATACTGCAAATCGATTTCGCAAAACTGTAACTATTTTCATACAATATTGTACGAAAATATATATTTTGCGATTTTTTTTAGTTACATAAAAACTGGCTTAGGAAATTTTTTCAGTTTTGTATTATACCCAGCAAATCCACACATTACCAAATCATGGGTAAAGTAATGTATCGCCATAGGGCGCATTACATTACATCTTAAATAAATAACTTTTTTTGTTTTTATATTAAATAAATTACGTGGTCATGTTGCGATTCGAACCTGGGGTCTCTGGTATTTAACAATTAGTTAGGCGAGAACTCAACCAACTGAGCTATCGATACATATAAAATTTTATTGCTTAAAATGTAAAAGAGTTGTTGTGCTTCGTGTTTTCGCTCGTGATATCAAAAATATACACCTTACCCTCATGCTTACAAAAAATCACAAAGTAATGTGTCTATAAATAGATTTTCAAAAATATATATTAATAATTGCTTTAAGTTTATAATTCATGCATTATGTAATTGATGATCGGTAAGTCATTATATTATGTTTTGAAGTAATGTAAAATGTAATGAGGTATCATTACAAGGTAATCCATGAGTGTTCAATTATCGGTAACGCATTACTTCTTGTATTACTTTATCGCACCCATTACCAAAGTTTTGCTGGGTATATAAGTATGTATAAAATGACAGAAGACGTTTTTGATATTATGTATTATATATAATTATGTTATATCTAATTTTATAAAAAATTAATCAAATTTATCAACCATTTATTATCATATATAAAATTCATGTGCTTATTTATACATGAATTTTTGGTAAAACATTTTGAAAGTATTATTATATATAAATACATATTGATACATATGCTACTTTATATGATCATACATTTTTATATTAAAGAATTTATCGTTATATATGTATATATTTTTTTTACTCGGTCGCGACAGCCATGTCGTCTATGACCAAAATAATCTTTGTAATGTAAGTTTCAAAGTAAAGTGGATCTTAAGGGTAGAAATTATTAAGTCTTAGCACTAAATAACGACAGTTCTTAACCACAGCCTCAGATTAATAGCCATTATTAGTAAAAACTGTATCAGATGTTTTTGAATATATTAAAAGTGCATGTTGTAGGTTAACCCATCTATGCTTGAGTCCCTTGAAAATCTTTAGTCTCAAATTAATTCTCCCCCTAATGTACGTGTTCTGTTTATACTCTTATGCTCAAACAAACATGTTAGAAAATTGAAAAAAAACACACTTCAAATCAAAGGGAAAACTTTTTATAAGAACGAAATCAGGTTTGTACGTTCGTACACCTACAAGTTGGTCTTTTGGGTGTCTTTTATTTGTTAGTGTTTGTTGTATATTGAAGTTTTTCTTATAGATTTCGAGACAAAGTGTTAAGGAAAATATCTTAGGAGGAATAAAAAAGAAAAACAATATTCATCTCTAGAATGCATTTGCTTTTAGTGTTGGTATGTTTAAATAAGTACGTTATGCCACATTGGAGTTTCAACAAACCATAAGGTAAGTTTTCAATGTTCTTCAAAGTCAGGCATGTACAATAAGTTTGTTAAAGGGGTGCCATGACGTAAAGATAAAGAATTCAATGAAATTTTTTTTTTATCTATTTTACTAAAAAGAGATTTTCAGACTCTAGCCTTGTATTTATCGTTATTTATGATACGTCATAATCATAACGGACAATATCCTCATATCAGTTTTTGGGACTATGACCGAAATTTTCGAACATAGTTAGTACTTTTTTTTTACGTTAGTCCAACACTCAGGGGATGATTACTACTAAGGCAGTGCATTGTGTTTATATTCTAAAAATAGGTTATGGGAATTAAGAAAGAGGGAGTAGTGTTTGTGAATATTTTATTTGAAACATTGTAACTGGCAGGAAAAAACTTTGCGGGTAGTTTATTCCACATACGGCTAGTGCGACTAATAAACCAATTCTAATAAACCAATAAACAATGCGCTGTGCGATTCACTTTGCAATCGATTAAACACGGATGTGTTCCACCAGATAAGCGAGTATTTCGAATGAAAACACGGGTCCTGGGATTGGTTAAATTATCTTGGAAGAACACGTCCCATGGTAGTATCGGTACAAAAGTATTACACAACCCACATTCCGACGATGCTGCAATGAGTCAACATAGCTGGATGCCCTACTATCATTGATGACGACGCCGTCCTTTGCACACGTTCCATAAGCTCCAAAATATTCTTCGAAGCCCCTACCTATATATTGGAGTTGTATTCCAACTTCGGTCGGATAATGATGGTCTAAATAGTGAGTAAGTCGAATGGACTGAAGTAATTATTACACCGCCATAGAAAATTCAGACACTTGAATGCTTCTTGCAGCACTTGAAAAATGTGCTTATTCCAACGGATGTCACACTGGATTTTCTCCTCAATATCAATTAACAGATGACAATGTTGACCATACGGCCCTATGGTGCATTGAAGTCGACCATTTTCGCACGACAGCACTCAGAAAGATCACGATTGAGTGTGTCATTCAGTATCTGATGATTCACAAAATGGTAATTAACAATGCTCTTGATCGCGTTCGAGAGCGCAGAGCATATTGCGATTGGGAGGGATTATGTATATACCCCCAATGCAGATTATGTCCTTTTAAAAATAGGACGAATTTTTAAGAGCTTTCAGATTTGATTTAAAAACACACACAAAAAACACATAAAATTGAGAGAAATGTATGAAATCTTTATTTGAGTCGATAGAACGATGTATATAATTCAATGTTTAAAGATGATTTCATGTAAATGTTGGCCGCGGCTCCGCCTCAAATGGTTCATACGCTGGGTGCAATTTTGGCATACTCTCTCCAACATATCGGCCGGTATCTCACGAATACTTTCGTCAATTTCGGCTTAAAGTGCGTCAAGCGTTGCGGGCTTGTCCCATAAAAAATAGTCTAAATCCGTTAAATCGCAAGATCTAGGCGGCCAATTGACCGGCCCCAAACGTGAATAAACTGTTCACCGAACTCGTCTCTCAATTGGGCCATTGTTTAGTGTGCTGTGTGGCACCGTCTTGTTGAAACCACATATCACCCAAGTCCAGCTCTTCCATTTTGGGCAAAAAAAATTTCCACGTAGTTGAGTAACAGAGGCCCAATTGTTGTGAACGGCTCGGAATCGATAATTCATGGTCATCAACAACACTGCCGCATACAGCTGCGATATTTTCCTCTGTCCGCACTCTACGTTGTGGTGGTTTAATGTCCAATAATGTAAATTTATTGCGAAATTTAGTCACAAGATTCCGAATAGCCGCCTCAGAAAGTCGCCCAAACTGACCATAAATTGGAAGAAGTGCACGAAGCACTTTCTTAACCCAGCATGAATTTTGATAATAAAATTCAATAATCTGCAAGCGTTGTTATTTGTAAGTCGATTCATGGTTAAATTATAGACCAAACTGAACATGTTTAACAGTAAGATGTTACACGAAAACAGCTGAGCTGCCAAATACAGTGTTGCTAAAAAAGTTGCTAAAAAATCACCCTTTATATTCGATTTTGAACCGTGTAAGACTAAAATCCTATTGGGGAAGTCCACATTCTGTTTTCTGGGTTATCACAGAAAAGTTTTCAAATATAATTTTAAATGAGAATAGTGCCAGTGTGAACTATGGGACATCATCAAGTGCTGCATAGTAGCTTGAGTCGAGTTTTCTACCTAACATTGTTAGCCTTGTAACTTTGCCTGCTTTCGTTATCAGCCCTTCAATTTCTAAGAAGTTTTCCTTTCCCTGTCAAGGCATATAGTTGTCTTAAAGGATTTCTTTTACGTTCTTTTCATTGCATTGTCGTCATCGTAATGTTTGAGATGTAATCATATGTAAGTAGTATATAGGTATTTTTTTTCATTTTTCTAAACTTAATATAACATTGCATGGTTAGTTTTTATAGCTTATTTGAAGTAATAGCGGTAGCAGGAGTAGTAGTTGTACGAGTAGTTAGTTGGTTGTGGTCACATCGTCCTAACTTTGTCTACTTATTTGCTGTATTAAAACAGATTTTCAGTTGAGTTTCAGTACATATTATTACAATTTTATTTTTTTTTTTTTTTGTACCATTATCCTGCATTACTAAATGATTAATCTTGTGTGATGTGGTCCATTGATTTCAAATATTTTTCAAAAAAAGATTTATTTGAAGTTTCTTTTCTTTTAAATCTACCATAAAGGAAGTTTTAAATTAAATTGGTAATAGTATAAGGAAGTGGGATTTATAAATTAAATAATAAATTTGAAAATTAATTTAGATATGTTAAAGATTTGAATAAATAGTTAGAAATTGAAAGGAATAACTTTATTGTTAATTGAAAGAAATCTACATAAATTCACAATGGCCAACTGTTAAACTAAGAATAATAGAATTCAATTTATCTTCACATCCACATTTCTGTCGCCTATAATTTTCCACTTGTGTGGTATTCCATATAATACCTTGACTTGTTTTTTTTTTTTTGCTATTAATAAATTTTACATATTTATTGACAAATTAATAGAATTTAGCCTGCTATAAATCACTATAAATATACCATAATTATAGATTATTAAAAGAACACGCCTCTGAATCTTTAAATTGTTTTTTTAAAGCATCATAAAAAATACCATCTGACTGGCATCTACATATATATTTACACTGTTAGAGTATAAAATAATGGATTGTCTTCCTCAGAAAATTGGCAGTTTATCATATTAATAACGTAATTAATATACAAACATTTTGTAGCGTTTAAATTTATATTTAAAAGTAAAATATACTAAAAAGAAACACAAAACAGAAGCTAAAATCCACCAATGAACAGGCTAAACTACTACAAAACCACAAAAAGAAAGAAAACCCGATCATTCTCAATTTAAATTAAGTTGTATAAACAAGTTGCACATGCGCCAGAAACTAATTTAGTTTTGAAATTACATTTTTATAACCATGGAACACTGTTGTTAGTAGAATTTGAATGGAAGTTTGTAATTTAAATTGATATAAAATATGGAGTTACTTAAAGGCCAGCGCGGTTTCAAAGGGGGGGGGGGGGGAAATCGGAAATCCCCAAACCTCCACATTGGGTGACTTCTACAGGGAACGATTATTACAATTTGAAAAACTAAAAACTTATAATTTAATTTTTAAAAAAAAGGTGGGAAATCGAAAATATTTTCTGTCAATAATAAAAATATCCCAGGAAATCAAAATTAAATAAAAATAGAAGACAGACATAGCAAATGTTGCCACAAAATTACGGACATTTAGTTAATAGAAACTAAGACAATTATTATGATGTTTAATAATATTTCAATATTCTAGTTAAGATTTTAAATATTATCATAATTATTTTTGTTTTTCTGTGATATTTTTATTTAATTTTGATCTCTGGGATATTTTTATTGTTTTTTTATATTGATTGGAAATAAATAATTAATAAATAAATGATCTTAAGCTCGTTTAAACTTATAAGAATTAAATAAAAGTAGATCAAAGAAAACTCAAAATTTTTAAAAATTAATTAAAAATACTCTAATGTCAGCAAAATCTTTTGCTGAAATCAGCGAGCTGACTTTTAGTAACAAAATTAGTAGATTCAGCAAAAGTTTTGCTAACACTTAGTGGATAGAAATTAAAAACCCTTGCTAAAATGAATAAAATTTTTGCTAAATATTAGTAGAATGAAAAAACCTCAAAAAATTTGTCGAAAAATTTACTTTAGTTCTACTTTTTATTTGCTTAAAATCATTGAAACATATTTTTGTGGTTCTTAAAAAAATAATTTACAATACGTTACAAATATAAAAATATTCATACTCGTACAGTGACGACATGAATTAATTTAATATCTGAAAATATATAGAAATAATTATATATACACAAACAAAATTTTCTTTCAACATCAATGGTTGTCTAAATGATGCTATCTTTTAAAGGTACGCAAATGTCGCAGAGAATTATAGAACCGAAATGAAAAACTAACAAAATATAACATATACAACCATTTTTGCAATAAGAAAAATGAACCATAAAAATCTACCTAAGATGTGTGGGTTTGTCTTTCGCTTTAGTATGTCTACCTGGTGTATATTTGTTTGCAATTTGACCACTCTAGGTTATTAATCTCTATAAACATTTAGTTTACAAATACACATTTAATCTTTATTAAATTTAAATATTTTATTTTCTCTTTTATTTAATTAATAGACAAATACTTTAACAAGCCAGTGGCAACACAAAATTTAAGTTGTTTCAATCCACAATTTTGTTTTAGTTATGGAAAAGAGATACAAAAATCTTCCATGGTTCCTTTTTTTATATATATTATATTAATGTACTTATCAGCACAATTTTTTTTAGCAAAATTAATTAGTAAAACATTAGTAAAACAGTAAAATATTAGTAAAGTATTAGTTCAATATAGTTAAGTGCCAATTAAGTATAACTAAAATTTTAGCTGAAAACATAATTTCAGCAAAAAATTTGCTGAAAACTAGTATACTGATTTTAAAAGACATTGAACTAATTTTTCAACTAACTTATTTTTTCGAGTGTAGCTCTTAATGATTTTTTATAGTCTTTTGAAGTTGGTTTATTTTTGACAATCTTTTTCATAAGGGCGAAAAGAATATTTAAAAAAACTACTTAATTTTACTGTACCAAAGCTATGCTGTTGCATTGTTCTACTAAATTTGATATTAAAACGAAAAAAAATATTTTTGTTTGTTTAAAATGTGCATATAGATGGGGTAAAATAAATTTGAAATGAGTCCTATTGGTTTGGTTTTTTCTAACTTTTGCAGAAAATTTCTAATAATTTTGAGTAATATATATTAGGATGCCCTTAAAAAAAACGATTAACGATTTTCCGGTTCGTCCAAATGGTAACCAGTGCCGCAAGAAGGTCGATAATGGCCCATTTTGGAAAAAATTATATTAATATAACAATTTCCAAAATTCGAAATTTAAAAAATATTACATTTTATTTAATATATTTAGTATACTCAAAAATATTTCAGATATAAAAATTGTGACCTTCACTTACCCACTTTACCCACTTTAGACTGGAATCCAACAATGGACCACAAATTTGATAAAAATGCCAAAAACGTCTTTTTTTAAAATTAATTTAAAGATTTTTTAGAATGCCTAATTTAAAAATTGTAGAAAAAAACAGATTTATAATGCAATAGTTGGGAATTTTATTTAATTGAAAATAGCATTTTACTCTGTAAAATTAGCGAAAGCTTTTACTAATATTTGTTGACTCAAAATAGCAAACAAAAACTGTAATATTAATAACATTTTTGCATATTTTAATTCAAACTTAGTACAACAGAAAAAACTAAAAACGGGTTTCAATTAAAAAACTTATTGAATCAATTAATATTTTAATTGATTTTGCACCTTTCGCTGGCAAATGAGAATATTAATTAAAACATTTATTGAAAACTAAAAAGAAAAAAAAAACCATAATTAACTATCTCCTGAAGAATTTATAATATTATTTAATATCTCAATTAAAATTGGTTGTCAATTTCCTCTTTGCATTTCTTGATAATTTTGCCGAAATGTTGATATAGCCTGGACTTTTATTATCTTATATATTAAATATTATTTTAGAAATATAATTTATGTTAACATTTTTAAGAACAAAACGATGACTTTGTCATGTAAGAGTTTGTAAAGAGTTAAACGTATCACCAGGATGAACTTCAATTTGTTGCTTAAGATCCCTCCACAGCCTCAGAAAAGTTATTAACATAATTTTCTTGCATTTCACTAAAAACTAATTTTTAAACTTTATTTTGTTCATACACAGAAAAAACTAAAAACGGGTTTCAATAAAAATTTTATTGAATCAATTAATATTTTAATTGATTTTGCACCTACCACTGAAATGGATAGCATAACTAAAAAAAATTGCAGACAGTTTATTAAAACTCTTTCAATTAAAATAATAATAGTATCACTTAAAAGAGTTATTGTTTTTTCTTTACAACCTCAATTAAAAGTTTAGTTAAATTGATTAAACTTTAATTGAAAACTTGAGAAGGAAAACAATGGTAGTTCTAATTGAAAACTCGTATTTTTTATTTTTGTTATATGCCCCCCATTAACTAAAAAAAGAAATGTAGGTTTGTAAATTAAATTTACATTTTTATTTATAATAAAATTAAAGCTTTTCAATATAAAAATGTATTATAAGAAAACAAATAAAGTAAAGACAACATTTTGTTTTGCTTGTCTGTCTTGAACTTTTTCTTGTAATTGAATTGCTTTTTTAAAAAAATCACACACAACTTTAAAATGATAGTTTAATGACACTTATACTTATTGAAAATTTAATTATTTATATATATATATATTTATTTATAAGGTTTATTTAAATCCACATGTGCACTTTTATTACCACAGATTAAAACACGAACTAAATTAAGTTTTCGTGCGTACACGAATATTCAACAAAAAGAGTGTTGCAAACTCTAGTGAAATAACTACGATTTGGGGTATTTGAATCGGTTAACTATTCAACTTATTAAAAGTTAATCATTTGCGATTTTTTTTTTTGTTTTTATTTACAAGTTAAATAATATATTGATAAATTAAACCTTGTTTGATTATTTAATCTAATAAAACAAAAAAAAAAATAGTTTGCCAAATTTTTAAAAATTTTGTTTACATTTGTCAACACTGTATGGATATATTAGAAAATTCAATAAATTTTTTAATTGAATCAATTACAAAAAATGTTTAAGTTGCCATTGATATTCAAAGAATCGATTAATTAGATATTTTTGGCCCATAATTTTTTCTGTGTAAGAGTTACGAAATTCACTTGTGTACTAATTTTTTTTTGAGTGTAGAACTAGTTAAAAGATATCATTTACAGTTTCAGATTGAATTACCAACTAATTGCAAAATGACTGCATATCAAATCCGAGTTTTATTGTACTTTTGCATATTTTTTTGTTTGTTTTTTACTTTTTGAATTATATTTTCTTGACACATTTTTCCAAAAAGTTGCTCAACATTTTTCGCGATAGAGGCCGCAATTTTAATTTGAACTGAAAAAATAAAACGCTGTTATACTCCAACAAAAATAAATAAATCGAAACAAAAAAATGGGCTTAAAGTGAAATTAAAACCACAAACAGTATATAAATTAATCGGTTTAATTACACTGTGCTAGTTCAAAAACGTAACAAGCGGGGCACCGGCGAGTAAAGCTAATTCGAGTACGCTGAATCAGTGGTGCTAACCGTTTTTTTAGGTTAGCTCTCGTTTAAAAAATAATTAAGATTGAAAATTATGGTTCCAAGTACCTAAAAAAAAAACAATTTTTTAAGTTTTTTTTACCATTTATTGATTTTAAATGTATGAAATTGAGACATTTTATGAAAACAACATCAACAATAAACTATTTGCAAACAAAATTAATTGACTACAACAATTTTAAAGTGATTTATATTTTTTTTTTAAATAAATAAATTTTTCATGATTTTTTCAATTTCATTTCCTGGTTCTTCTATATCATTATCTTCCCTTGCAAATTCCAACAAATGTCACCTAAAAGTGAAATCGCATTCCGCCCATTTTCAGGTTCGACTACCAATATTTGTAATTGATGGACTCGTACAAAATTTGAAGGCTATATAGCTAATATAGAACCCTAGATATTTAATATTAATATTAATTTTGTATATGAGCTTAATATTCACTTTTTATGGGAGCTGCCACGCCCACTGGTATGATCCCGCCCAAATTTTCCCATGACTATTCATAATATAATCAACGTGCACAAATTTCTAAGACTCTGGCTATTATAGAACTGTAGATATATGATATTAAATATTTACTTTGTATGGAGCTGACACGCCCACTGGTCCGATCACGCCCATTGAATGACTATGAACACTATCAAAAATCAACGTGCACAAATTCTAAGACAAGACTATTATAGTACTGTAGATATATGATATATGATATTAAATATTACTTTGTATGGGAGGGAGGGAACCATAATTTCAATTTAATTATCTTTTAAAAAGAGCTAACCTAAAAAAAACGGTTAGCACCACAGGATTCAGCGTACTCGAACTAGGTTTACCCACCGGGTGCCCCGTTTGTTACAAAAAAAAGTGTCCGATTCGAGCACAGTGTTATTTTATGCCTAAATATATAATTCCAATTGTTTATATAATATTGATTCACTTATTGTATTGAATATAAAAAAAACCGGAAAATTTGACTCAAATAGCCCAACTTCAACAGGCTATAAATTAACAAAACTAGGTAGCTTTTGAAAACCCTTTGGAGATTATGATCTATTATTTGGTCTACTATTTCATTTGCCGTTGGTTGGTGGGGTGTAAATGTCAATTAGTCCTTTGTTTGTTTTTAAACTCACTTTCAATTAAAGTTTAGTAATATCATTAAATGTTTAATTGAAAATGAATTTTGGTGTACACACAATTTCCAGTTTTTATAGCCCATAATAACAACAAAGTAAAAAAAAAAATGGCCAAATTAAAAAAAAACATCAAATTTTAAATAAAATAACATTAATATTTATAAAAAAAAATCGCCAAAAATTAAAAAAGAAATGAAAGAAAATAGGCAAAACTGAAAAAAAAAAATTTCAAAATTAAAAAAAATCGCCAATACTGCATGGATGGTAACCGGTTATCGGTAAGGAAACGTAATGTTATTTTCTTTTTTCTTTAATTGTATTTTAGGGGCTCTGAAACTATACTCTTTCTGGTGCCGGGAAAAGGGTTGTCTGTCAACCCGTCGAAGACAATCCTGGTACCATTTACGAATAGGAGGAGGAAACTTAACCTGACAATGCCTGTCCTTGATGGGGCCACGGTGGGCTTTTCCAGTAGTGTTAAGTACCTCGGCGTGACTCTGACAGATCCCTTACTGGAGATGAACATCTTGACTATGTCTCCAAAAAGGCCACAAGGGCATATTATGCCTGCCAAAGGCTTTTTGGTAAGACATGGGGGTCTAAGGCCGCAGATGGTCTACTGGTCGTTTAACACCATTGTTAAACTATGATCACTATGCTGCCCTGGCATGGTGGCCAAAGGTTGAACAGGTAGGGGCAAGGGTGCTCTCAAGAGGATCTACCGTCTTATGTGTATTGGCATAACAGGGGCAGGCGGAACCTGCCCGACGGATGCCATGGGGGTTATGCTGGGGATACCACCATTGCAATTTCTGTAATGGAGGCTGCCTGCATAGGATCCTCCAGACTTAGAGAATTCGGTGACATGAGGGGAGGTGATCTAAGGGTCACATGAGGATCGCTAGTATCCTAATTGATGACCCGATTACAAAGGTTACGGATAGGAGGTCACCGGAGTACATCTGTGATAGGAACTTTAAATCCTAGGAGCCAGAGCGGGGTTCTCAGATATGGTTAACAGATGGCTCAAAGCATGCGAATGGTGACACTGGTGCGGGTGTCTATGGACCAGGTTTCCAACGGGCCTTACCCATGGGTAGATACCCCTCCCTTTTCAGGCAGAGATTTTTGCTATCTGTGTCTGCGCGGAGGAGTGTTACGAAGGGGCACTATTAGATCTCGCATCTACATTCTTTCTGACAGTCAGGTGGCATTAAGGGCTTTAATGTCCTATGAGTTGTCATCTGGTCTGGTCATGGAATGCATTCTGCTCTTAACGCCGACCTTGGCGGGCGCAACTCGCTTACCTTAGGGTGGGTTCCTGGTCACGAGGGCATGAGGGCAACGAGAGGGCAGATTGTCTTGCTAATTGCGGGGCCGAAGGCCCTTTATTGGCCCTGAACCATTCTGTGGTATACCTTTGGGGTATGTTACGGAGAAGCTCGGGTCGTGGAGGGAATCAGAATTCTCTCTCTATTGGGAAACTCTCTTGGCCAATTAATTAAAGATTAATTTCTTTTTCCAGTGCAGGATCGAGGAGACTCTTGTCCCTCGGGAGGGGGGTGACTTGAGAACCCTGGTGTCTTACCTGACTGGACACTGCAATCTCAGATAACCACCTGCGCAAAAGGGGTCTTTCGGACACGGATGAGTGTAGGTTTTGCGAACTGGTAGCTGAGACATCGGAGCATGTTCTTTGCGAATGTCCGAGGCTTTGTGAAAGGCGTGTGCCAAGTTTCTTGGCGATCGCTTTGTCTCCCCTTCGGACATTATGAAGATTTTGCCTAATAGGATTATTGGCTTTATAGGTAGCTTGATCTTTAGGGTAACTTTAGGCAGAAAAAAGACCTAAGTTGGTCGCGGTGCATAGTGCCATATAATCTAATCTAATCTAGGGGTAACGATATTTCTAATATACGGTGCCGGGTTTTTAGCGATAAAGGTATTTTTAGTTATTTCGTTAATGGTATATTTTAGCGGTTGGGTACGGGTTTTTCATATCTTTTCATTTCTTTCGGTAACGGTATTTAAGGGTAACGTTATTTTAATTATTACGGTATAGGTATAACGTTAATATCACACGCCGAATCATGCCCAAATCCAATGGCTGGATATAATGGTTAAACTTGGGAAAAATATACGTATCTACAGCGATTGTTTTTTGTGATCTTGTCACTACACAGCGCCTCTAGCAGATATCTTTGGAACTAAAGACAGAAATATGACATAATGTGCGCACAAGCGGGTTGTTAAGATTTTTTTGTTCCGAAAAGTAGATGGAGTGAAATCGTTCGAAAACAGTTTTTTTTATCACTTACTATAAAAATTCTGATAATGAAGATACCAAGTTTTATATTTATTTCCAATTAAGTACCGAACTAGAACATATGTATCTGATCGGAAAAATTTCGTTTAATGTGTTATTTCAGAAATAAAAATAATTTCGATAGCAAAATTACGATCGCGAGTGCGACAACTGTATTTTTGTAAGTTCGGTAACAATATTTTAAAGATATCGGTATTTCAGATATATCGTTTCGATATTTTTGGGATAACGGTTTTTCAATTATGTTGGGGAAACAATAGTCAATTTAAAAGGTTTTTTTAATCGCAGCGGTATTTTAGCGGTATTACCTGGCATCCCTTCAAAATTCAAATAAATCGATATTATTGAAAAAAAAAATTACAAAATTAAAAAAAAATTGCGAAATCAAAAAAAAAACTTAAAAAAGTTTTCGATTTACGTATGAACGTTTTAAATTTAATTTACCGAATTCTTCAATGTTGGTGATTTTTTAAGTTTCGGTTTCTTACGATTTTTTTGTATATATTGTGATATTTTTGATACACTCTGGAACTTCTGCTTTAAAAATATGTAGTTGTTTGGGTTGTAATACAGTTTCTTTATTTTTAATGTAAATTTCAGTCATATATAGACAAATTAAATTTTTTACTAACCTTGTAGGCCATTTAAAAAAAAAACACCTCAAATGACTGTTTTATGATTTACATTCATTTTT
>CM037855.1:115105941-115160322 GCA_021234595.1 Delia radicum | reverse complement strand
TCAGACATGAGCTAAGTGTTACCATTCACGAAATAAGCACTAGTTGAAAAAAAAAAGGTAGATGGCGGACCCTTTATATAAAAACGAGATTTATTTTTGAACTGTATAGTCCTACTTTGTAAACCTTGTATTATTCTTATTGAATGATTTTGGTAATTTAAACAGAAATAACAATAGGTTTCAGCTAAGTTAATTACAAAATAACTGAATATTTTTTTTTGTCAAATTATTTTTCTGATAAGTAAGCACCAAGTACGATTTTTTTACTACAATTTTACCAAAGAAAGAAATTTGAAAATAAATGTCTTAAGTAAAATTTTAGTACAAAAACTATACTTTGTGCGGACTATAATAGGAGACCTTAATTTCTTAACTTCAAATAAATTGAATTTAGTTCTGAATTTTTCCAATCTTGTAATTTTAAATTTTGAAAGGTTTTTAATACGCTAAATTAGCCATTTCTCTACAAGGATCTTTTGAGCAAAAATGGTGCTGACTTTACTGACTTTTTTTAGTGTATAAATTTGATTTGAATACCATATGCTTATGGTTAGTTGATTTTAAATTCATTTAAGATTTAAAAAAAAGAAAAAAGTTTTAAAGTATGTAAAATAAATTTAAAAAATACTATTCATTTGTTATTTTATTAAACCCTGCTAACTTATTTAAAACGTACTTGTTTTTAAATAAGTTACGGTTGTAAATCCGTTTTTATAAACGGTTGTAAATTAGTAAATCGAGCACTGGCAAAGTACTTTTGACTAGCGTTGGGAGAGCGTGTGAACAAGCGCTGTGCCACTGTTTTTTATTATGTTAACGGTTGTAAATTTTGTAAATAAGTACTGACAATGCATATTTGTGACAATGTTGGGCAAGCGTTCTAAGCCAGTGCTGTGCCAGTGCTTTTTTATTTTTACGGTTGTAAATTTTTGTAAATCAAGTACTGGCACAGCACTTTGTACAAACGTTGGTATAGACGTTTATAAGCTAGGGCTGTGCCAGTGCTTTTATTATTTTTACTGTTTGTAAATTTTGTTAATTAAGTAACTGGCAAAGCACTTTTACTAACATTGGCAGAGGCGTTGTAAACCAGTGCTTGGCCAGGACTTTATTTGTTGGACCATTGGCAAACAGTGCTCTGCCAGTGCTTGAGTTTTCAGACAATTGGCAATTTCAGGCTGGGTACTATTCCAATAAAAAAAATCAGATGAAAGGAATATTTGCCTACCACAGTGACTTGAGATTATGATAATAACAAAAATTATATATAAAACTTTCAGACTCAGCTAATTTTATAAACTAGATTATACACTGAGAGAAATATATGCATATACGCATGAATCTGTGAATTTTTGCATTAATTCAACGAAGTATACCCGAGTAAAAATAAATTAGTGTATAATCTTGTATAATTGTGATCCAGGTTTTGTGCAATTTTCTATAGTGTATAACTGTAAATTTTTGTAAACATTTATTTAATTGTATCTTACAATAAAATAATGTTAACAAAATTTTGTATGTAATTTGTAATGTAGAAGAAGCGCAGGTGTGATCCTTACAGCCGGCAGGTTGTTGAAAAACTTTCTCACATAGAGACAATCAGACAATTTTAAGTCACAAGTAAAAATCAAATTAAATGGAAAATCACTGATGACGCCTGTCCACTAAAAAGGCAGAAATTAGTGTAATCTGATTTAAAAATTCAGCAGTGTTTTATAAGTTTTTAGAGAAAAACGTTTTTATTCTTCCCTCAACCTTTCTAAATAAAAATTTGTCAAATGCATATTAATTAAAATGAATTGCGCCTGTCTAATATGACGTTAAAATACACTGTACTAAATAATTTTTTAATTCCCGATTAAAAAAAAAAATAATTTGAACAAAGAATTGTATCGAAATTTGTATAGTAGCCTTATATATTACCACAGTACAAATTTTTCAAACACACGATTTGGGACTCAAAGTCTGGGGAATTGCACACAGAGAAATAATAGTGCCAACCGAATTAATAAATTAAAAAATTGTATATTAATGGTAACAACTATAAATTTAGTTAGTACAACGATATTTACATTATATTTCTGAATATTTCTGAATATTCCAACTAAAATTCAGATGAAATTAACCGAACTTTGTTGTGAAAACTAATGTTAAGTTGTGCAACATCTGAATTCGTTATAAACCCGAATTTGAGTCGAAACTAAAACGAATTTCAGTTGGCAAATAGCTAAATTTTTTTCTGTGTGTGCACGAGAAAGTAGCCCCAAGTTGGCTACATAAATAATTAATGGCCATACGAATTTTTGGCTCAAGGCGGATTTTTAGTACTTTTTCTATTTTTAACACGGTTTATATCTCGGTATACCGTACGAAATATTTCTTTTGTGTCTGAAGCAAAGTTGTGCATCCGGTGCCTTAAAAAAGTGCATCCGGTGCCTTAAAAATTGCAAAAAATGCTATGTAAAAATTTTTAGTTATACCAAATACGGCAAAAAAATGCATTGCGAAATCGATGCCATTTTGTGGATTTGCATAGATATTTGGTTAACCGTGTTCTCCAGTTTACAATTACAAATATTTCTGGGTTCTGGGAGCTCGAGTTGAATGGTTTGATTGTATCGTTTAATTATTATAAAATATGTAATTTTATTGGTTTTTGCTTGCAAATGAACTACAAAAAGTAATTTAAATTAAATGATTCTTAGTTAGTTAGATTGCCGAATTCTTATCATTTTGTTTTTTTATAATTTCATATATATTTTTTTATAAAATTTTTAATTGTTTTATTTCCATCTATTTGCAGGTAAGACTCTATTACAAGAATGGCATACAAACTTAAAATTTATTGTAAGTATTGGAATGAAACAAAGTATAAAATCGAATTTCCTAAGTAATATAAGTTTTGGACTCCAAGTTTTTTTTTACCTCAACATTTGCTTTAACTTACAAATATCGTTACAAACTAATTCACTTAGGATATTATGTAGGTAAGACAAACGGCAATTGTAGTCAAAAAAAAACAACAAATGAAATTTCACTTAAAGAAAGGACGACTAACATTTTATTAAATTCAACTAACATTTGTCATTTGTTTTGTCTGTTCAGAAATTACTAACAATTGCAGTAAAAATGAATTAAATATGTTGTTAGTAAAAAATAAAGAAACATTTATTTTATTTATTTTTAAATAACAAAAAACGATTGTACAAATGAATTATAAAATCATAAAACAGTCAATTGATGTGGTTTGTTTTTAAATGAACTACAAGGTTAGTAAAAAATTAAATTTGTTCTACAAATGACTGGCATTTACATTAAAAGTAAAGAAACTGTATTACAACCCAAACAACTACAAATTTTTAAAGCACAAGTTCCCTGAGTGTACATATAACAATCCGCACAGTTGGAATTTTAACACTTAACTTGTTAAAAACTAAGAAAGATTTTCGACATGAAGATCGTGCGATTCTTAAATAATGTTAATATTGACTTGATTGATTTATTGATACTAGTATCAACCTAGCTAAAATGTTTGATTTGCTTTATTTTTGTAAATATACGGAGGTTGAAAGCTCGTTATAAATTGAAAATAACATAAAAATAATCTCGATGTATATAAAAAACAAAAAACTAATATAACTGTTAATATTGACTATTGAAGAAAAAATTTATTATTTCTGTTAATTGTTAATAACGGCAAAAATTTAGTCATGTTGGAGAACAAGATCTGTTTCGTGATCACTAATGTTTGAAGATGTGTATAGCAGAAGAGAGACCCAAACAAATGCGACGCCTGTACACAATTTGGATTGAACCAACACGTTCCAATTATAACAAACAACTCAAGAAATTTTATGATTTGTAGGGGTTGTGGTGTAATGTCTAGCGCGTTGTACTGTTACACAGATGGTCCCGGGTTCGATTCCCGGTGACGACAACAACAATTTAGAAAACTAATATGTATGAGGTTTCTATTCCTCATATTTATCGCAGCGCCCACCTTCGGTGTACCCATAGCACTTAACCCCAACGGTATTAAATAATGAAGCAGGGCTATGAACCAAAAAGCTTCAATAAGTTTGCCAACTCCCCATCAGGTGGTGGGCAACAACTGTTCTAAGACTTATCATCTCGCGAAATTACAGTGTTGCCATGTTTGAAGTCCTTCATCTTTCCCCACCTTTCACCTCTCTACTAACCCCTTTTAAAACAAACAACACATTAATTAATATAAAGAATTTCCTGAGTGTTGCTAATCTTTAAAAAAAAAAAAAAAAAATAGTCTAGTACTGTGTCGAAGACCTGTTTTTGCTGGGGATTGTTAAATTTTCATGCAGGGAAATACGAGCTATAAATATAATATATCAATTGGGCGCCATTCTTAAAAATGGATTTTAAAGCCGATCCGATGAGTGAAATGTTTTATTACGAGCACATATGTTGGGCGCCATTTTTTGATACATTGCATAATGAAGGATTCAAACTTTATTTATTTAAGTACAGCAAAAGTTAGAAGTAGACATATTTCCATTATAAATTGAATGTTTATATCAAGCATAATTTCAAGATAGTTACCACCCTCTATATTGCTCAATATCTAATTATGTTGTCCACATAAAAATCACTTTAACTTGGACATTTATATTAATTCAATTGCACAATCAGCAATTTGAAAATTGTAAGATATGATCTAACAAATGTCCAAAAAAAAAAATGTGACTCAAACATACACTTAAGACACTATTGAAATAAAGACAATTATGCACTATCATTGAACAGACATTTTAAGAACAGATATAAAAAAAACCTAATGGGCCAAATAAATGTTATGTAGTACATGTTGAAATAAATGTGTGTAACTACAGACAGCTGTAAAAATATAACAAACAGAATATAAAAATCGTCTAAATGTCTGTCGCTAACAACATTGCAGGCAGCAACAGCAATATTACAACATGCCAAGAAGGAGATCAAACAAAACAACAAAAAAAAAAAAAATCTAGCAACAATCAGCTTTAAAACATGTTAAACATGAATAAAAACATAAAATATACTTTAAGAAATAAAAGTTTAAAAAACAAGACGAAGAGTAAGAATTTAGCAAAAAAAAAAAAACAGAACAGAACACACAGAAAAATAAAGTGCCAACCGAATTGAAAAGTGTATGTTAAATGTGGCAACTTATAAATTCAGTTAGTTAGTATACGGTATTTACATTGGACTTCTGAATATTTTGGGTGTTTCAACTTAAATTCAGTTAAATAAAACCGAACTTCGTTGTGAAAACTAATGTTAAGTTGTGCCAACCGTCTGAAACTCGTAATAATGGAATTTGGGTCGTAAAAACCAAGTTTCAGTTGCAAATAGCTAAATTTTTCTCTGTGTGAATAGAACAGAACAATTATAACAACTGCAACAAAAACAGAACAAGAGCAAGACTACCAATGGCCTCTTTCAGATGAGTAACTTTTTTTATTTGTGGCCAATGTCAATGTCAATTTTTTTTTTCGTAAAGCAGCAAACGGCAACAATAACAACATAAAAGAAATTGTTAATGTTACAACCAATATATGTATGTACGACTTACATATATTGTACATTGTACGTGTATGTGTAAAAGCCATACACGATGTGATGTCTGGAATGTTTGTAACATTCATTCATTATCCAATGGATAGTTGTGGTGGTGGTAGTGGGTAATCGTAAAAAATATACAATTGCATATATTTGATATAGAGTTAACAGGAACGTAATAAGGATATTCTTTTAGAAGGATACTTTTAGAAACTACACACAGAAAAATAAAGTGCTAACAGAATTGAAAATTGTATATTGGTGGTTACAACCAATAAATTCGATTAGTACAAACATATTCAAATGCGATTTCTAAACATATTGGGTGTGTCAACTAAAATTCAGTTATATTAACCAAATTGTGTTGTGAAATCAATATTCAGTTGTACCAACCGATTTAAGTTGTAGTAACCGAATTTTAGTTGGGAAAATGGCAAACTATTTGATGTGTCTATTTAACTGTCGGTTATCACACAGATTTTGTTTATCACAAATATGGAAATTAATATTGAATCCTTTCAAAGATATGGTCGCTTATGGTTATTGCATCCTTTCTATATTGAACTTTCAATCCCAAGTGAAAATTTCACTTTCTGATAATTTCAGAGGGGGATTTTGGTTTATTTTTTATGTCGTACTTTTTCCAAAGTAATTTTATATTTATGGATATCACATTAAAGGTATTTAAAGAATTTATTAAAAAGGTTTCGATCTATTGTACACCACAGTTTTTAACCCTTAAACATGTCGTCGGATAAAGTCAATCCGGATCAGTGACATACATGTCTTTCCAAGCTTCCAGCTAAAAAAGTACATCGCAGCAATGTCAAACTAACAGTATTTGTTCAATTTTTATGATTTTTTTTCAAAAATAATTTCTTTGAAAAAATTTTGAACAAGTTCTGCATTTTTTGGTGTAATAGAAAACTTAATTTATCTAAACATCAACAAAAAAAAAATGTTCTAAATTTTTTTAATTACCCGGCTAAGAATAAGCACATTTGTTCTTGTATGTCTACGTATGGACACCCGATGAAAAAGTTCCGATATATCTATATATAATTCCATATCACATCATATATCAGTTGATCCTAAAAATGGCATACATAACCTTATCTCATGAGATTCCATGGGATATCATTCGCTATAATTAGATCCAAAAATGGGTCTAACTAATTTGATCAAGTTATATATAATTTATTACAATTTGATATAACTTCATAAAATTCTTTGGAAATCTGAGCTAGTGTTTTAGTTTATATTCCAAATAATAAAAAAAAATATGACATTAAACATATACATTCCATAGATATAAGGACATTTTGTTTTACAATTAGTTCTTAAGCAACTGCAACCGATCGCTGAAGTGTCTTCAGAAGATTACCTCATCTCTATCTAAGCTTTCAATTGATGCAACATAGAATCTTGTTATATACGTTGTAGTATTTGTTTGGAATTTTGCCATTGAGACTGCACTAGTGTGCACCCGTGCATTATCTTGATGAAAAAGAACTTTTTTTCTTGGCCATATGAGGTGGTTTGTTTTAAATCCTCGTTAAATCGGTCCAATAAGTTGGCATATTATTCGCCGTTCTTGTTTTCCCCTTATGAAGGTAATCGATGTGGATTATCGATTCGGGTCACCCGAGAAACCTATTGTTTAGAGACTGCTGCTTGGTCCCCGGAGTGTTGTAATGTATCTATGTTTCGTCCATAGTTACAAAACACCGCAAAAAACTCATTCGAATTGCAGTTAAAACAACTCCAAACATCCTTTTAAGTTGTCACACGACTACGTTTATGGTCAATTGAGAGCAAACGCGGCACCCATCTTGCAGACAACTTTCTTAAACCCAAATGATCATTTAAAATCGTAACCACACTGCCATATGAAATGCCTATGGCATCAGCAATCTCACGCACATTTACTCTCGAATCGGCCAACAACCATATCGTGGACTTTTTCGACATTTTCAGGTGCATTGACCTCAAGTAGCCGTCCAGAACGTTCAGCGTCATTTGTACTTGTGCGACCAAAACGAAAGTCAGTAAAACCAATTTTTTAACATTGAAATCGATGGTGCAGAGTCCCCATAGTATTTATCAAGCTGTTCCTTGGTTTGATTGACGGTTTTTTTTTTCGCAAAAAATAATGTTGAGATGAGCACTCGAAATATCACTGTTTCCATTTTTAAAAAAAATCCGCGAGTTTGTATGTTTTGAACAGCTGTTAAACGTAAAGTAAATGACGGAACTTGCTTAAAATTTGACAGTAGTCTATTAACAGGTGGTACTTGATGGGAGCAGTGTTGCATTTCATATAACTACGAGGGAAGTTCGAAAAGTCAAGGACTTATTGATCCGCCCTCGTATGTTATTTTTAAAAATTGTAATACAACAACACACATACATGTACTGACATACAAAGTATATCGACATTTAAAATTGTTGTTTTTCAAATAGTTTGATTTTATAATTAGGGTTACCAGATCAGGCAGTTTATACACTAAGGCAGACAAAAGATGCTCATAGAGTTTATTGTGTCTGTTGCATGTAATGTCTCGGTTTGAGTTAAGCCAATTATCTTTTTTTATTGCAGACAATTGAAGATTTGGGTGATACCATGAAACAATTGTATTGCCTATCATTAAAATGATCAAACATTATGAAAAGCAAGAAATAAAATCTAATATAACAATATCATAGTATATGTTTGGACTTGAGTTAGAACAATATTCTAACTAATATATGGCAATCTCAAAACTAATGATCAATTTGCAATTTAATCAGAAAGAAATAAAAAAATATTCATAAATTTTAGTACGTCAGTCAATATATGTAACTCAAACGAATATGATTACGTTTATGAACGTATATGAATTGTAAAATAATAAGTGAGATTGTTTATGATCATTAATATGACATATATTTACACATATGATATAATTTATTACCAGACATGGGTTCCTTTTTACTTGAATGAAATCATATATGATTCCACATATGTCATATATGTGAGAATACATAACCTATCTAGACTAACAAGTTTATAAAATGCTGGGTAATGCATATACTGGTGGTCCCTAATGGAATTATAAAACTGAATGTTCTTCAACATTCAATGTTAAATATTATTTGCAGTATCATTTTTATTTCCTGATTACTCATCACTTTTGATCACCTACTATTATAAAATGATTCGTGGTTGATAATTGCGGGTTTATAAATCGTAAAGTACTGAAAAATAGAAAAAACTTATTTTTTAAGGACAGATTTATAATCAGATGATCTAAATCTGTTAAGACAAAATATTTTATTTTTAAAAAGAAGTTTAAAAAAACTATGAGAAAAAAATTGTTGTACAAAAATATAGAAACACTGTATTAAGAAAAATATTCCGGTTTAAATCCGCTATGTACCAAGGTGACATTTTATTCGTTTCTGACTTCAGCCTCTAGTTAATCGGTGTCAAAGATATTTTTTTTAGTTCTGTAATCAATGACTTATTTGTAAGGTTGTTGTTCCTATAAATTACCTAGAATCTCATACTATTATTGTACTTCAAATTTTTTTTGATTACCTAAGATCGCAAATAGTTTCCTGCTACGTCCCTGTTTATTGGCATGAAAAAAAAACCATTGAGTATAAATAAAACCAAAGAATCGTATCAAAATGAAAGTAATGCATATGTATGTATGTGGGGGATTTCATCTCAAGTCAACGAACTTTTGAAACCGCTGTCTTGGGATCGGCATGAAACTTTTGACATTTTAGTCAAAACATTCCTTTTTTCGGATACATATAACTAATTGCCTACTATAGTAAGAAAATGTTGTGGAAAATGTTCCGATAGCTTTTTCGTGAATCGTAAACAAAAAAAATTTTTTTGACAAGTCAAAATTTTTTTTAATTTTTTTTTTCAAAATGGCGGGTTTTTTTTAAGAAAGCTTAGGTCTTTTCCTTTAAGAGCTTCGTGTTCACTTAGTGGACTGCAACTTGTTTATCTCTTTTTTTTCTTTCAAAGTAGAGTACTTTAAAAAAAAAATAATGCAAATATCTTGTTAGCATGCCATTAATTAAAAATTATATGTCTCTCCCTTCCAATTGTGCTTTCAAGCAAGCAGTATTTTTTGCTGGGATAGGTATCCAAAAAGAGGCTGTTGGCGAAAATGTCAAAATTCAATACCCTCCAAATCGGAGAGTCCTGGACCGATCCCGCTGACATTTTGTGTCATAACTACTACCAAATAGGACTCAACTTGGTGCAGATGTCATTCCGATCCCAAGACATCTGTTTCAAAAGTTCGGTCACTTGAGAGGAAATCCCCCATATAGAAAAACATTTACTATATTGTATACACAAAAAACCTACAGCCAAAAAGAACAAACCTAAAACCAAGCAATCAAGCAACCCACAAATAAATAAGTAAGCGCGAAAAAAATCTGTGTTCATATTGTTTGTGAAGATTCAATAAAGGAAATTGAAATTCGATTTGGAATTGTGCTAGTAAATTGAACACAAGATTGCACTCAACGAATGAGCACCACAAGCAACAACAACATTTAACAAATATCTACAACAACTTCAGCAAAAGTAGTCGAAAAAAAACAACAACAACATCACCACAAGGAATTGATGCTTGGTTGCATTTAGCCTGGGTTTGTTTAACCAACAGAAGCCTCCAACAGCCTCTAGCAGCAGCCTTATCCAATAGTTTTTCACAGCAGCTTTTGTTGAGGTTTAAGAACTTTTTCTTCAAATCCCTGTTACAATCTGTTTTTATATATAATTTCATTTTTTGTAGCCCCTCTCCTTGTTGTGGCATGTTGAAGCAATAATAATCATTGTACGAGTTGAAGTAGTTGGTTCGTTCAATTTTAGTTGTTGTTCTTTAGTAAGAGTGTTGGTGGTGACAATATGGTAAAAGTTTACTCATTCATTTATCGGTCTAATGATTTTCACTGATGCATGTTGCTGTTTGTATATACATTAAGGAAACATTTTTTGAATAGGCTAAATGAGAGAATATGTCGTGATTGCTGTAAATTTTACTTCAAAGCCGCGATATAGTTGGAAAGTACTTTGTTCGAGTGCGGGACTTTGACTAAAGTTACGATATGATTGATGTAATTCGAGATAAATTGAAGTAATGGCTGGAGTTTGGCTATACTTTTCGGGAAAACAATCAAAATAATTCTGTGTCCTTAGGTCAGTTGTCAACAATGAAGTACGGCTAATTGGATGATTTCTAATCTTACTAAAACAAAAATTGATTAGAGTGTCTCTTGGAAGTACATATGGCTATTTTTAGAATGCCTTAACCTCCGTTATCAAAGAGGATTAAGTATGAAAAATCTTTGTTAATGATCGCTTTTTCCAGTTTGGGTATTATGTCCTTGCGGACAATGCCGGATACGAACTTAATTCGAAAGTGCGAATTCGATGTTATTACAGCACAAAAATTTGGAGGCTCTTCGACGATTTTTAGTTTTTATGAGTTTTTAAAAGAGATTGTGAAGAAGATTAGTTGGCAGTTTCTTAGTTTTTGTTTTCCTCACACTACTGGTTCCGCTGCTAAACAAATATTCTCTGTAATGCATTCAACTTGGGCTCTAGGAAATTTTTCCTAATTGCAACTAAACTCTTTCCATGGTAATATCAATACAACAGTGAAATACTACCTAAACTCAGATGATGCTCCAATTAATCAATGGAGCTGGATACGTAACTTCCAAGTAAAGGCTCCAAAAATACTTTGAAGCTCTTGTCTAAATATAGAAGTTGTATTCCATCTTTGACCAAGTATAAGTGGTATAGATAATATGAGGATTGGAGAGGTAAAGTTTTGATTTTTTAACTCTTCAATATAGTTCTTCCAATGGAACTGTGTTTTTGTGCCGAGAATACCCGATTCCTCAATATTGATGCCATTCATTTAAAAGTACCTAGCATATTCTTTTCGATTGAAAAAGTACCTACAGAAAGTCCATCTTCTAACTAAAGTGCTTTTCGCTGACTCGAGGATCGCCAACTATAAGACCGCCGATGAAGGGCCTTTGTAAGCTTATCGCGGTGACATTTGTTACCTTCAAAAGGTAATAAATGTCGTTGATATGTTGAATCTATTCAGCGACTATTAAAACAAAACAAGCCATTTTGTCCAAGCAAAAGTGTTTTTCTGATCAAGACAACGCACGGATGCTCACGTCGCCATGACAAAATTCCATGAGTTGAACTTCAAGTTGCTACCCTTATCAGTCATATTCTCCGGATTTAGCCCCCAGTTGATATTTCTATTTACAACCAAAGGCATTTAAGAAAGAGATTTAGGTGCAACGCTAAAATTATTGATCAAACAAACGCTTATTTAAATTACCTTTAAAATTATATTAAATATAGAAATTGAAAAACGTGGAACAAAGTGTATTGGGAGACCATGTTGAGAGTTTGTTTCTTTTGCTAAGAAGTCACGGATTTATTGATCAACCCTCTATTAAAGATCACTAAGTCAACAAGAAAAGCTTTATCCGAATCCTGATGCAAATAGTCCAAGGTTAAAAGGGAAATCAACTAAGGCAGAATTCTTTAATATTGAAAGAGGAAAATGAACATCTTAGGTAATATTAATAAAAATAAGCTAACAATGGAACGGTGTATAAGAAATATAAAAATATGCAAAGGAGATTGAACAAAACTAAGCTTTCCACCAACTTCCAGAGTACCACGCATATTTTTCCCCTCATCTAGAATGAGGAAAAGCTTCCTGCATTACTTACAAACGTGGAACAAAGTGTATTGGGAGACCATGTTGAGAGTTTGTTTCTTTTGCTAAGAAGTCACGGATTTATTGATCAACCCTCTATTAAAGATCACTAGTCAACAAGCAAAGCTTTATCCGAATCCTGATGCAAATAGTCCAAGGTTAAAAGGGAATCAATTAAGGCAGAATTCTTTAATATTGAAAGAGAGGAAATGAACATCTTAGGTAATATTAATAAAAATAAGCTAACAATGGAACGGTGTATAAGAAATATAAAAATATGCGAAGGAGATTGAACAAAACTGAGCTTTCCACCAACTTCCAGAGTACCACGCATATTTTTCCCCTTATCTAGAATGATGGAAAAGCTTTCGCATTACTCGAATAGCTGCAAAGCTAAGCTTACTTCGAGCCACTACATCAGCAACCATTCTATAAATGTTTTCTTTTATCTCAATGCAACTAAGTCTCCGAGACTGGATGAAATACTAGCACTGGTGTTGAAGAAGCTTGGTTTTATAGCTTGCTTGGTTTTATAGCTCTTCTGTCAAGGAGTCTTGGAAGGCTGCTAATATTCCATTATTAAAAACTACCGACCAAACTAAATTTATTTGGTATTGGACATAAACGAAAAGATAATGTGATTAGCTAGCAATGGACATGAAATGAAGCAGAGTGTTTTTCAGTAGGTACTCATTAAGTTAAGCAGAGAAATCTTCGGTTGGCACTCTTCTAGCCAGTGGAAAAAAGAACAATTTGGGTTATAGATGGAGCTTTAAGTGGGAATGAAAAAGGATTGTGCTTAGTGGGAGTGAAACAAACAGTGATGACTTAAACCTTCACATGTTTTCCAAACGGAGGTGGTATTAGTTTGGAAGTCTGAAAGCCAATAATCGACAAAAGAAGTAAGGAAATGAAAATTAGTGTTTTCCGAGTAAAAAAGTTTATATAAAATTATATATGGTGAGGTATTTTCCGCAAAATATAAGAGGATATAAAATGTGATCCGAAAAATTCTTTCTATTAAATTGTATCACTTTGGATCTAATTAGATTTAGATTGCGCCAGTGTTTCGAGGGCTGTGTGGCATTTGGCACCGTCTTGTTGAAACCACATGTCACCCTAAGTCAAGCTCTTCCATTTAGGGCAAAAAAAATTTGTAATCATCGCACGGTAGCGCTCACCATTCACAGTAACGTTCTTGCCTTCGTCGTCTTTGAAAAAGTAAGGTCCAATGATGCCACCGGCCCATAATCCACAACAATTTTAATTTATTTATTACCTGAAGATGCTACACAAAGGAGTAGCGAAATATTGAAAATTAAAAACTAACCTTAACTCAAATAATTAGAAATTAATTTAAATTGTTAATTTTAATTTAATTAAAAAAAATTTTGGTCAATATTGAAATGGCCCAGTAAATTCCAAATAACTGGTTGCAGAGCAACGTAAACTGTATTATTATAGCTTATAATTTCTGTACAACCGATTCTTTTTATATGGAGTTTGTCCTATTTGCAAAAGGTTCTTTACCTCCAAAATAGAACAAGTTGCTTTAGAACCAGTTATAGAACTGGTTCTTTGACAGTGAAACCTTACAATTTGACTCCCAGAAACCTGTTCTAGAACAGGTTTGTAGGTAATCTGTTCTAAAAAAATTTGCTGGAGGGCTTATTTGTACTGCAAATCGATTTCGCAAAACTGTAAACTATTTTCATACAATATTGTACGAAAATATATATTTTGCGATTTTTTTAGTTACATAAAAACTGGCTTAGGAAATTTTTTAGTTTTGTATTATACCCAGCAAAACCACACATTACCAAATCATGGGTAAAGTAATGTATCGCCATAGGGCGCATTACATTACATCTTTAATAAATAACTTTTTTGTTTTTATATTAAATTAATTACGTGGTCATGTTGCGATTCGAACCTGGGGTCTCTGGTATTTAACAATTAGTTAGGCGAGAACTCAACCAACTGAGCTATCGATACATATAAAGTTTTATTGCTTAAAATGTAAATGAGTTGTTGTGCTTCGTGTTTTCGTTCGTGATATCAAAAATATACACCTTACCCTCATGCTTACAAAAAATCACAAAGTAATGTGTCTATAAATAGATTTTCAAAAATATATATTAATAATTGCTTTACGTTTATAATTCATGCATTATGTAATTGATGATCGGTAAGTCATTATATTATGTTTTGAAGTAATGTAAAATGTAATGAGGTATCATTACAAGGTAATCCATGAGTGTTCAATTATCGGTAACGCATTACTTCTTGTATTACTTTATCGCACCCATTACCAAAGTTTTGCTGGGTATATAAGTATGTATAAAATGACAGAAGACGTTTTTGATATTATGTATTATATATAATTATGTTATATCTAATTTTATAAAAAATTAATCAAATTTATCAACCATTTATTATCATATATAAAATTCATAGTGCTTATTTATACATGAATTTTTTGGTAAAACATTTTGAAAGTATTATTATATATAAATACATATTGATACATATGCTACTTTATATGATCATACATTTTTATATTAAAGAATTTATCGTTATATATGTATATATTTTTTTTACTCGGTCGCGACAGCCATGTCGTCTATGACCAAAATAATCTTTGTAATGTAAGTTTCAAAGTAAAGTGGATCTTAAGGGTAGAAATTATTAAGTCTTAGCGCTAAATAATGACAGTTTTTAACCACAGCCTCAGATTAATAGACATTATTAACCAACCAACACCAGTTTAGTAAAAACTGTATCAGATGTTTTTGAATATATTAAAAGTGCATGTTGTAGGTTAACCCATCTATGCTTGAGTCCCTTGAAAATCTTTAGTCTCAAATTAATTCTCCCCCTAATGTACGTGTTCTGTTTATACTCTTATGCTCAAACAAACATGTTAGAAAATTGAAAAAAAAAACACACTTCAAATCAAAGGGAAAACTTTTTATAAGAACGAAATCAGGTTTGTACGTTCGTACACCTACAAGTTGGTCTTTTGGGTGTCTTTTATTTGTTAGTGTTTGTTGTATATTGAAGTTTTTCTTATAGATTTCGAGACAAAGTGTTAAGGAAAATATCTTAGGAGGAATAAAAAAGAAAAACAATATTCATCTCTAGAATGCATTTGCTTTTAGTGTTGGTATGTTTAAATAAGTACGTTATGCCACATTGGAGTTTCAACAAACCATAAGGTAAGTTTTCAATGTTCTT
Organism: Delia radicum; assembly: GCA_021234595.1. Taxonomy (NCBI): domain Eukaryota; kingdom Metazoa; phylum Arthropoda; class Insecta; order Diptera; family Anthomyiidae; genus Delia; species Delia radicum. The sequence goes on along the minus strand of CM037855.1, from coordinate 115,144,747 downwards.
CAAAGTCAGGCATGTACAATAAGTTTTGTTAAAGGGGTGCCATGACGTAAAGATAAAGAATTCAATGAAATTTTTTTTTTATCTATTTTACTAAAAAGAGATTTTCAGACTCTAGCCTTGTATTTATCGTTATTTATGATACGTCATAATCATAACGGACAATATCCTCATATCAGTTTTTGGGACTATGACCGAAATTTTCGAACATAGTTAGTACTTTTTTTTTACGTTAGTCCAACACTCAGGGGATGATTACTACTAAGGCAGTGCATTGTGTTTATATTCTAAAAATAGGTTATGGGAATTAAGAAAGAGGGAGTAGTGTTTGTGAATATTTTATTTGAAACATTGTAACTGGCAGGAAAAAACTTTGCGGGTAGTTTATTCCACATACGGCTAGTGCGACTAATAAACCAATTCTAATAAACCAATAAACAATGCGCTGTGCGATTCACTTTGCAATCGATTAAACACGGATGTGTTCCACCAGATAAGCGAGTATTTCGAATGAAAACACGGGTCCTGGGATTAGTTAAATTATCTTGGAAGAACACGTCCCATGGTAGTATCGGTACAAAAGTATTACACAACCCACATTCCGACGATGCTGCAATGAGTCAACATAGCTGGATGCCCTACTATCATTGATGAGTGCCGACGCCGTCCTTTGCACACGTTCCATAAGCTCCAAAATATTCTTCGAAGCCCCTACCTATATATTGGAGTTGTATTCCAACTTCGGTCGGATAATGATGGTCTATATAGTGAGTAAGTCGGATGGACTGAAGTAATTATTACAACCGCCATAGAAAATTCAGACACTTGAATGCTTCTTGCAACACTTGAAAAATGTGCTTATTTCAACGGATGTCACACTGGATTTTCTCCTCAATATCAATTAACAGATGACAATGTTGACCATACGGCCCTATGGTGCATTGAAGTCGACCATTTTCGCACGACAGCACTCAGAAAGATCACGATTGAGTGTGTCATTCAGTATCTGATGATTCACAAAATGGTAATTAACAATGCTCTTGATCGCGTTCGAGAGCGCAGAGCATATTGCGATTGGGAGGGATTATGTATATACCCCCAATGCAGATTATGTCCTTTTAAAAATAGGACGAATTTTTAAGAGCTTTCGGATTTGATTTAAAAACACACACAAAAAACACATAAAATTGAGAGAAATGTATGAAATCTTTATTTGAGTCGATAGAACGATGTATATAATTCAATGTTTAAAGATGATTTCATGTAAATGTTGGCCGCGGCTCCGCCTCAAATGGTTCATACGCTGGGTGCAATTTTGGCATACTCTCTCCAACATATCGGCCGGTATCTCACGAATACTTCGTCAATTTCGGCTTAAAGTGCGTCAAGCGTTGCGGGCTTGTCCCATAAAAAATAGTCTAAATTCGTTAAATCGCAAGATCTAGGCGGCCAATTGACCGGCCCCAAACGTGAAATAAACTGTTCACCGAACTCGTCTCTCAATTGGGCCATTGTTTAGTGTGCTGTGTGGCACCGTCTTGTTGAAACCACATATCACCCAAGTCCAGCTCTTCCATTTTGGGCAAAAAAAAATTTCCACGTAGTTGAGTAACAGAGGCCCAATTGTTGTGAACGGCTCGGAATCGATAATTCATGGTCATCAACAACACTGCCGCATACAGCTGCGATATTTTCCTCTGTCCGCACTCTACGTTGTGGTGGTTTAATGTCCAATAATGTAAATTTATTGCGAAATTTAGTCACAAGATTCCGAATAGCCGCCTCAGAAAGTCGCCCAAACTGACCATAAATTGGAAGAAGTGCACGAAGCACTTTCTTAACCCAGCATGAATTTTGATAATAAAATTCAATAATCTGCAAGCGTTGTTATTTGTAAGTCGATTCATGGTTAAATTATAGACCAAACTGAACATGTTTAACAGTAAGATGTTACACGAAAACAGCTGAGCTGCCAAATACAGTGTTGCTAAAAAAGTTGCTAAAAAATCACCCTTTATATTCGATTTTGAACCGTGTAAGACTAAAATCCTATTGGGGAAGTCCACATTCTGTTTTCTGGGTTATCACAGAAAAGTTTTCAAATATAATTTTAAATGAGAATAGTGCCAGTGTGAACTATGGGACATCATCAAGTGCTGCATAGTAGCTTGAGTCGAGTTTTCTACCTAACATTCTTAGCCTTGTAACTTTGCCTGCTTTCGTTATCAGCCCTTCAATTTCTAAGAAGTTTTCCTTTCCCTGTCAAGGCATATAGTTGTCTTAAAGGATTTCTTTTACGTTCTTTTCATTGCATTTGTCGTCATCGTAATGTTTGAGATGTAATCATATGTAAGTAGTATATAGGTATTTTTTTTTTCATTTTTCTAAACTTAATATAACATTGCATGGTTAGTTTTATAGCTTATTTGAAGTAATAGCGGTAGCAGGAGTAGTAGTTGTACGAGTAGTTAGTTGGTTGTGGTCACATCGTCCTAACTTTGTCTACTTATTTGCTGTATTAAAACAGATTTTCAGTTGAGTTTCAGTACATATTATTACAATATTATTTTTTTTTTTTTGGTACCATTATCCTGCATTACTAAATGATTAATCTTGTGTGATGTGGTCCATTGATTTCAAATATTTTTCAAAAAAAGATTTATTTGAAGTTTCTTTTCTTTTAAATCTACCATAAAGGAAGTTTTAAATTAAATTGGTAATAGTATAAGGAAGTTGGATTTATAAATGAAATAATAAATTTGAAAATTTAATTTAGATATGTTAAAGATTTGAATAAATAGTTAGAAATTGAAAGGAATAACTTTATTGTTAATTGAAAGAAATCTACATAAATTCACAATGGCCAACTGTTAAACTAAGAATAATAAAATTCAATTTATCTTCACATCCACATTTCTGTCGCCTATAATTTTCCACTTGTGTGGTATTCCATATAATACCTTGACTTGTTTTTTTGCTATTAATAAATTTTACATATTTATTGACAAATTAATAGACTTTAGCCTGCTATAAATCACTATAAATATACCATAATTATAGATTATTAAAAGAACACGCCTCTGAATCTTTAAATTGTTATTTAAAGCATCATAAAAATACCATCTGACTGGCATCTACATATATATTTACACTGTTAGAGTATAAAGTAATGGATGTCTTCCTCAGAAAATTGGCAGTTTATCATATTAATAACGTAATTAATATACAAACATTTTGTAGCGTTTAAATTTATATTTAAAAGTAAAATATACTAAAAAGAAACACAAAACAGAAGCTAAAATCCACCAATGAACAGGCTAAATTACTACAAAAACCACAAAAAGAAAGAAAACCCGATCATTCTCAATTTAAATTAAGTTGTATAAACAAGTTGCACATGCGCCAGAAAACTAATTTAGTTTTGAAATTACATTTTTATAACCATGGAACACTGTTATTAGTAGAATTTGAATGGAAGTTTGTATTTTAAATTGATATAAAATATGGAGTTACTTAAAAGCAGGCGCGGTTTCAAAGGGGGGAAATGGGAAATTCGATATTTTTCAATACAAAAATGTAAAAACGATTAAAAAATTAATTCTTCTTAGTTTAAACGACCTTAAAATCATTTATTTATTAATTATTTATTTCCAATATTTCGTCTTCACATTGGGTGACTTCTTCAGGGAACGATTATTACAATTTGAAAAACTTGTTTTAATAATTAAAAACTTATATACATATAACATAATTTTTTAAAAAAGGCGGGAAATCAAAAATATTTTCAGTCAATAAAAATATCCCAGAAATCAAAAGTAAATAAAAATAAAAATAGAAGACAGACATAGCAAATGTTGCACAAAATTACGGACATTTATTTAATAGAAACTAACATAATTATTATGATATTTAATAATATATGTATTTCAATATTTATTATCATAATTATTTTTGTTTTCTGTGATATTTTTATTTTTATTTAATTTTGATTTCTGGGATATTTTTTATTGTTTTTTTGATTGGAAATAAATAATTAATAAATAAATGATCTTAAGCTCGTTTAAACTAATAAGAATTAAATAAAAGAAGATCAAAGAAAACTCAACATTTTTAAAAAATTAATTAAAAATACTCTAATGTCAGCAAAATCTTTTGCTGAACGTTACAAAATATAAAAATATTCATACTCCTACAGTGACGACATGAATTAATTTAATATCTGAAAATATATAGAAATAATTATATATAACACAAACAAAATTTTCTTTCAACTACTTCCATCAATGGTTGTCTAAATGATGCTATCTGTTATAGGTACGCAAATGCCGCAGAGAATTATAGAACCGAAATGAAAAACTAACAAAATATAACATATACAACCCTTTTTGCAATAAGAAAAAGAAACCAAAAAAATCTACCTAAGATGTGTGGGTTTGTCTTTCGCTTTAGTATGTCTACCTGGTGTATATTTGTTTGCAATTTGACCACTCTAGGTTATTAATCTCTATAAACATTTAGTTTACAAATACACATTTAATCTTTATTAAATTTAAATATTTTATTTTGTCTTTTATTTAATTAATAGACAAATACTTTAACAAGCCAGTGGCAACACAAAATTTAAGTTGTTTCAATCCACAATTTTGTTTTAGTTATGGAAAAGAGATACAAAAATCTTCCATGGTTCCTTTTTTTATATATATTATATTAATGTACTTATCAGCACAATTTTTTTAGCAAAATTAATTAGTAAAACATTAGTAAAATAGTAAAACATTAGTAAAGTATTAGTTCAATATAGTTAAGTGCCAATTAAGTATAACTAAAATTTTAGCTGAAAACATAATTTCAGCAAAAAATTTGCTGAAAACTAGTATACTTGATTTAAAAGACATTGAACTAATTTTTCAACTAACTTATTTTTTCGAGTGTAGCTCTTAATGATTTTTTATAGTCTTTTGAAGTTGGTTTATTTTTGACAAATCTTTTTCATAAGGGCGAAAAGAATATTTTAAAAAACTACTTAATTTTACTGTACCAAAGCTATGCTGTTGCATTGTTCTACTAAATTTGATATTAAAAAGAAAAAAATATTTTTGTTTGTTAAAATGTGCCATATAGATGGGGTAAAAATTTGAAATGAGTCCTATTGGTTTGGTTTTTTCTAACTTTTGCAGAAAATTTCTAATAATTTTGAGTAATATATATTAGGATGTCCCTTAAAAAAAACGATTTAACGATTTTCGGTTCGTCCAAAATGGTAACCAGTGCCGCAAGAAGGTCGATAATGGCCCATTTTGGAAAAAATTATATTAATAATAACAATTTCCAAAATTCGAAATTTAAAAAAATATTACTTTTTATTTAATATATTTAGTATACTCAAAATTATTCAGATATAAAATTGTGACTTCACTCTCCCACTTTACCCACTTTAGACTGGAATCCAAAATGGCCCACAAATTTGATAAAAATGCAAAAACGTCTTTTTTTAAAATTAATTTTAAAGATTTTTTAGAATGCCTAATTTAAAAATTGTAGAAAAAAAAGATTTATTATACAATAGTTGAAATAGTTGGGAATTTTATTTAATTGAAAATTGCATTTTACTCTGTAAAATTAGCGAAAGCTTTTACGAGTTATTTGTTGCCTCAAAATAGCAAACAAAAACTGTAATATTAATAACATTTTTGCTATATTTAATTCAAAATTAGTACACAGAAAAAACTAAAAACGGGTTTCAATTAAAAAACTTATTGAATCAATTAATATTTTAATTGATTTTGCACCTTTCGCTGCAATGATAATATTAATTAAAACATTTATTGAAAACTAAAAAAAAAAAAAAACAATAATTAACTATCTCCTGAAGAATTTATAATATTATTTCAATTAAATAATATATCTCAATTAAAATTGGTGTCAATTCCTCTTTGCATTTCTTGATAAATTTTGCGAAATGTTGATATAGCCTGGACTTTTATTATCTTATATATAAAATATTATTTTAGAAATATAATTTATGTTAACATTATTAAGAACAAAACGATGACTTTGTCATGTAAGAGTTTGTAAAGAGTTAAACGTATCACCAGGATGAACTTCAATTTGTTGCTTAAGATCTGCCACAGCCTTCAGAAAAAGTTATTAACATAATTTCCTTGCATTTCACTAAAAACTAAATTTTTAAACTTTATTTTGTTCATACACAGAAAAAACTAAAAACGGGTTTCAATTAAAAATTTTATTGAATCAATTAATATTTTAATTGATTTTGCACCTACCACTGAAATGATAGTATTAACTAAAAAAAATTTGCAGACAGTTTATTAAAACTCTTTCAATTAAAATAATAATAGTATCAATTAAAAGAGTTATTGTTTTTCGTTACAACCTCAATTAAAAAGTTTAGTTAAATTGATTAAAACTTTAATTGAAACTTGAGAAGAAAACAATGGTAGTTCTAATTGAAAACTCGTATTTTTTTATTTTTGTTATATGCCCCCCATTAACTAAAAAAAGAAATGTAGGTTTGTAAATTAAATTTACATTTTATTTATAATAAAATTAAAGCTTTTCAATATAAAAATGTATTATAAGAAAACAAATAAAAGTAAAGACAAAATTTTTGTTTTGCTTGTCTTGTCTTGAACTTTTTCTTGTAATTGAATTGCTTTCTTAAAAATATCACACACAACTTTAAAATGATAGTTTAATGACACTTATACTTATTGAAAATTTAATTATTTATATATATATATTTATTTATAAGGTTTATTTAAATCCACATGTGCACTTTTATTACCACAGATAAAACACGAAACTAAATTAAGTTTTCGTGCGTACACGAATATCTCAACAAAAAGAGTGTTGCAAACTCTAGTGAAATAACTACGATTTTGCGTGTATTTGAAATCGGTAAACTATTTAACTTATTAAAAGTTAATCATTTGCGATTTTTTTTTCTTTTTATTTACAAGTTAAATAATATATTGATATAATTAAACCTTTGTTTGATTATTTAATCTAAATAAAACAAAAAAAAATAGTTTGCCAAATTTTTAAAAATTTTGTTTACATTTGTCAACACTGTATGGATATATTAGAAAATTCAATAAATTTTTTAATTGAATCAATTACAAAAAATGTTTAAGTTGCCATTGATATTCAAAGAATCGATTAATTAGATATTTTTGGACCATAATTTTTTCTGTGTAAGAGTTACGAAATTCACTTTTGTACTAATTTTTTTTTGAGTGTAGTACTAGTTCATAAAGATATCATTTATAGTTTCAGATTGAATTACCAACTAATTGCAAAATGACTGCATATCAAATCCGAGTTTTATTGTACTTTTGCATATTTTTTTGTTTGTTTTTTACTTTTTGAATTATATTTTTCTTGACACATTTTTCTCCAAAAAGTTGCTCAACATTTTTCGCGATAGAGGCCGCAATTTTAATTTGAACTGAAAAAATAAAACGCCTGTTATACTCCATATAATTCTCTAGGCTTTTTCTTGTTTCCTTCCATAAAAAACCAACAAAAATAAATAAATCGTAACAAAAAAATGGGCTTAAAGTGAAATTAAAACCACAAACAGTATATAAATTAATCGGTTTAAATATTTTATGCCTAAAATATATAATTCCAATTGTTTAATATATATATTGATTTACTCTATTGTATTGAATATAAAAAAAAACCGGAAAATTTGACTCAAAATAGCCCAACTTCAACAGGCTATAAATTAACAAAACTAGGTAGCTTTTGAAAACCCTTTGGAGATTATGATCTATTATTTGGTCTACTATTTTCATTTGCCGTTGGTTGGTTGGGTGTAAATGTCAATTAGTCCTTTGTTTGTTTTTAAACTCACTTTGAATTAAAAGTTTAGTAATATCTATTAAATGTTTAATTGAAAATGAATTTGGTGTACACACAATTTCCAGTTTTTATAGCCCATAATAACAACAAAGTAAAAAATAAATGGCCAAATTAAAAAAAACCATCAAAATTTAATAAAATGACATTAATATTTATAAAAAAAAATCGCCAAAAATTAAAAAAGAAATGAAAGAAAATAGGCAAAATTGAAAAAAAAAAATTTCAAAATTAAAAAAAATCGCCAATACTGCATGGATGGTAACCGGTTATCGGTAAGGAAACGTAATGTTATTTTCTTTTTTTCTTTAATTGTATTTTAGGGGCTCTGAACTATACTCTTTCTTGGTGCCGGGAAAAGGGCTTGTCTGTCAACCCGTCGAAGACAATCCTGGTACCATTTACGAATAGGAGGAAACTTAACCTGACAATGCCTGTCCTTGATGGGGCCACGGTGGGCTTTTCCAGTAGTGTTAAGTACCTCGGCGTGACTCTTGACAGATCCCTTACCTGGACTGAACATCTTGACTATGTCTCCAAAAAGGCCACAAGGGCATATTATGCCTGCCAAAGGCTTTTTGGTAAGACATGGGGTCTAAGGCCGCAGATGGTCTACTGGTCGTTTAACACCATTGTTAAACCTATGATCACCTATGCTGCCCTGGCATGGTGGCCAAAGGTTGAACAGGTAGGGGCAAGGGATGCTCTCAAGAGGATCTACCGTCTTATGTGTATTGGCATAACAGGGGCAGGCGGAACCTGCCCGACGGATGCCATGGGGGTTATGCTGGGGATACCACCATTGCATATTTCTGTAATGGAGGCTGCCTGCATAGGATCCTCCAGACTTAGAGAATTCGGTGACATGAGGGGAGGTGATCTAAGGGGTCACATGAGGATCGCTAGTATCCTAATTGATGACGCGATTACAAAGGTTACGGATAGGAGGTCACCGGAGTACATCTTTGATAGGAACTTTAAAGTGATGCTGTTCGACAGGGCCATGTGGACCAACAGATCCTAGGAGCCAGAGCGGGGTTCTCAGATATGGTTCACAGATGGCTCAAGGCATGCGAATGGTGACACTGGTGCGGGTGTCTATGGACCAGGTTTCCAACGGGCCTTACCCATGGGTAGATACCCCTCCATTTTTCAGGCAGAGATTTTTGCTATCTGTGTTAGCGCGGAGGAGTGTATACGAAGGGGCACTATTAGATCGCGCATCTACATTCTTTCTGACAGTCAGGCGGCATTAAGGGCTTTAATGTCCTATGAGGTGTCATCTGGTCTGGTCATAGAATGCATTCTGCCTCTTAACCGCCTTGGCGGGCTCAACTCGCTTACCTTAGGGTGGGTTCCTGGTCACGAGGGGCATGAGGGCAACGAGAGGGCAGATTGTCTTGCTAATTGCGGGGCCCGAAGGCCCTTTATTGGCCCTGAACCATTCTGTGGTATACCTTTGGGGTATGTTAGGGAGAACCTCGGGTCGTGGAGGGAATCAGAATTCTCTCTCTATTGGGAAAACTCTCTTGGCCAACGACAGGCTAAGAGATTAATTTCTTTTTCCAGTGCAGGATCGAGGAGACTCTTGTCCCTCGGGAGGGGTGACTTGAGAACCCTGGTGTCTTACCTGACTAGACACTGCAATCTCAGATACCACCTGCGCAAAAGGGGTCTTTCGGACACGGATGAGTGTAGGTTTTGCGAACTGGTAGCTGAGACATCGGAGCATGTTCTTTGCGAATGTCCGAGGCTTTGTGAAAGGCGTGCCAAGTTTCTTGGCGATCGCTTTGTCTCCCCTTCGGACATTATGAAGATTTTGCCTAATAGGATTATTGGCTTTATAGGTAGCTTGAATCTTTAGGGTAACTTTAGGCAGCACAAAAGACCTAAGTTGGTCGCGGTGCATAGTGCCATATAATCTAATCTAATCTAGGGGTAACGATATTTCTAATATGCGGTGCCGGGTTTTTAGCGATAAAGGTATTTTAGTTATTTCGTTAATGGTATTTTAGCGGTAACGGTGTTTTTCATATCTTTTCATTTCTTTCGGTAACGGTATTTTAAGGGTAACGTTATTTTAATTATTACGGTATAGGTATAACGTTAATATCACACGCCGAATCATGCCCAAATTCCAATGGCTGGATAGTTAATGGTCAAACTTTGGGAAAATATACATATCTACAGCGATTGTTTTTGTGATCTTGTCACTACACAGCGCCTCTAGCAGATATATTTGGAACTAAAGACAGAAACTATGACATAATGTGCGCACAAGCGGGTTAAGATTTTTTTGTTCCGAAAAGTAGATGGAGTGAAATCGTTCGAAAACAGTTTTTTTATCACTTACTATAAAAATTCTGATAATGAAGATACCAAGTTTTATATTTATTTCCAATTAAGTACCGAACTAGAACATATGTATCTGATCGGAAAAATTTCGTTTAAATGTGTTATTTTCAGAAATAAAAATTAATTTCGATAGCAAAATTACGATCGCGAGTGCTACAACTGTATTTTTGTAAGTTCGGTAACAATATTTTAAAGATATCGGTATTTCAGATATATCGTTTCGATATTTTTGGGATAACGGTTTTTCAATTATTTTGGGGATAACAATAGTCAATTTAAAAGGTTTTTTTAATCGCAGCGGTATTTTAGCGGTATTACCTGGCATCCCTTCAAAATTCAAATAAATCGATAATATTGAAAAAAAAAATTACCAAAATTAAAAAAATTGCGAAATCATAAAAAAACTTAAAAAGTTTTCGATTTACGTTTTAAATTTAATCTACCGAATTTTCTTCAATGTTGGTGATTTTTTAAGTTTCGGTTTCTTACGATTTTTTTGTATATATTGCTGATATTTTTGATACACTCTGGGAACTTCTGCTTTAAAAATATGTAGTTGTTTGGGTTGTAATACAGTTTCTTTATTTTTAATGTAAATTTCAGTCATATATAGAACAAATTTAATTTTTTACTAACCTTGTAGGACCATTTAAAAAAAAAAAACCACATCAAATGACTGTTTTATGATTTTACATTCATTTTTTACAGTTGTTTTTTGTTATTTAAAAAAATAAAAAAATAAATGTTTGCTTATTTTTTACTAACATGTGGTTCATTTTTACTACAATTGTTAGTCATTTTTTAAACATTAAAAAACAAATAACAATGTTAGTTGAATTTACTGTAATGTAAGTCGTCCTTTCTTTAAGTGAAATTTCATTTGTTTTTAACTACATTTGTAGTGGTATTTACCTAAATAGTATTCTAAGTGTATTTTTAAAATTTTGGCATTGTTTTTTTTTCTTTAAATTTTGGAGTTTTTTTTACATTTTGCCATTTGTTTAATTTTGGTAATTTATTTATAAATTTTAGAGTTTTTTTTTCGATTTTTTCCCAACTTTCAATTTGAATTAGTTTTAAAACATTATTCAATTCCTTTTTTGTAATGCATATAATTACAATTTTAATGGATAATAAAATGAATTGAATAGTTACAAATTATTTTATTTGATACTAAAATTTCCTTAATATGACCGACTTTAGTTAAACTTTTAATTATATTAACAAATACTTTAATTGAAACTCGATTTTTGTGTTTTTTGTGCAATTTAAAATTTTATTTTATAACCAACAAAACTGCAAATGATATTCTGAATAATGAACTAATAAACCGTCTTTAAACTTTCTCTACTTTGTTCACACTTTTGTTAAAGTTTCACTTACTTTGTAGTCATTTTGCATGCATTACAAGATTAATTGCAAACAATATGTGTCATACAACAAGTAATTAAGAATTTTCATTGTCTTCTTTCCTTTATTAACCCCATTTTAAATGTTAAAACACGTCGATTATAGCAATTATTTATTTATTTGCATACATTTTTTTTTCATTAATATTTACCCAAAACTAATTACTTGCAATACATATTTGCGAACATGAAGACTCTTTTTGAGCCAGTTATATAGCACGACGGTATTTAACAGCTTAAGGGCATTTTTGGGGACATTTACACATGTAACCGTATGTTCGCTCATTTGTCGGTTTTTTCAATTTTTTTTTTTCAAAGCCATGTTACACGCCATACACTCTGATAATAAACCAATTTTACACCGTTGTTATGACAACGTTTTTTTTGAAATTGATTGGCCAAAACATGAGTATGAGTATACAAGTATTTTTATGTTTAAAATACAATATTTAACAAATGTATATATTGGCGAAGGGAAAGGATTATTTCAAAATTAGTGAAGTTGTCGGTGTAATCGATGAGGTGGAGAATCAACTTATACGGAAAGTTCAAAGGCAGAGAAAATATACAATATGATCACTGCAATATTTTACCAATAATAGTCACCATAATATTGTTATAGGTTAAATATCTCTTCTGGGGTTATCATATTATTCTCTTATCTAAAATAATGTACTATCTGAATAAATATATTCCGCTCTTTTAACTACAATTGTAGTATTATTATTATCTGAATTAAGAGAGATCATGTTAATAATAATCACAATCATTTTGTATTCATGGTAATCATTTTTATAGATTTGCACACTATAAGATGTCCAGTATTTTATGAGTATCATCATTCAGTAAAAGTCATTCTCGTTTGAGATTTTATAAGAAAACAGTTATTACAAGCGGGGCTACCGAATCGAAATCAGAATTATTAAGGCCCACCATGTGTGAGTAATGTGCAAAAGAGCAGTAAGCTCATAGTGGGACTTGAACCCAAAGATCACACATCGGCTTTTTACAAGTATCTCATTCCATATCAAAATTAAGCAATTTTCTACCTCTACCCCTTTCAATTTTAATCACACTTGGTATGGAAGGTATGTAAGTATCATATGTCATCGTACATGTTTTGGGTTGTTAGCTCTAACGGTTGAGGAAATATCACATTTTAAAATATGAAAAACATCGAAAATTTTACAAAAGTAGTCGTACATAAACGTCCATATGTTTTTAACAGTTAAAGCTACGTGATCCATTGATGCCGCTGATGTCGTACTTTTCACATTTTTATTCTTTACTCAGGATACCCAAAGAGTTCCATAGTGGGGATTTGGACATGGAATAGGGAAGTAATTTAAAATGAACATATATTTTTTTAAAAATCAAAAAAAAAAACTGTTTTTTGAAATACAGCTTTCTGAACCACGGTTTTTGAAAGCAATGCATTTTGGCGTAGAGAATTGAATAATTTGTGTGTACCAGTAAAACCAAAATTTAAGTAGCTTTAAAACGAGGTATCAATGACTCTCGTAGCTTAAGCCATTAAAAAGATAAGGAACATTATGTTTTAAAATTTTGCGAATATAATAATTCCGCTGGGATTAGCTGTTCAACATTTGGTGTAGCATCAAGTGTAGCTATATATCGTTATTGTGCGGTGGTCTTCGATTCTAAAGAAATGTTATGTGGGGAGACAGCTATACCATTTGGTCAATTGCGACTCTATAAGATCGTCATATACAAGGACAATAGAGCCCATAATCGACATAAAAAAAATATATGTTCAGGTGGCCAATAAGGCTGCCTTCGCGACTTACAGACTGATGGTACCTAGCGATCAGAATTTTGGAGACCGCTGTATGCTCTGCTAAGCTATCACATTTTGGAGGTGGAAGGCGATATGATGAGAACTTTTTATTCCGGACAGAGGGTTGTGAATGGATAAAGTAATGTTGGAGAAATCCAATGGTGTTAATTTTTACGTGAATGTCTTGAACCTGTGGACGGCGGAACTAGTTTTAGTTTATTTTGCAAGTACACTCAAGAACACTTTAGCGTCTCCAAGGCGGAGTTGGTGACTATAACGAAATAGAAGCATTAGGCTTTGAATATACCTAATTATGCCCAGGATTTAGTCATATTCAATGATATTTGTCTGCGCTGTCAAGGGAATCTGTGAAAACGAAGCCTAAGGAAGAAATCCTGAAATGCTTGATTTCAGGATTTCTTCCTTAGGCTGGGAAAAAATCAACTTTTACTCATGCCAGCTCTTAATGGGCACTAAAGCATACAATGACACTCCGGCTTTGCAAAAGCGCAGCGACGATACTCATCTCGACGTATATGGCAGTTGCATGATGGACATCAATATGAAGAAAGTGCAGTATTAAACCAGAAAGTGCAGTATTAAACCAGTTCAGAAAATAAAGCTATTATGCTTCATAGGCAGAAGCGGTGCCATTTAGACCACATGTGCAAGCAGAAAATTAATAACTTATCAAACAGGGCTTTACATGCAATACAAGGCATTGTAATACCGCTGGGACTGAGATGGCTGAAGAATTAGCCAGGAAATGTTATTCTATTGATATAATCATCCTTTGGAAGGCGAGACCATTTTAGGCTTTACATCTGAACTAAATGAATTGATTGTTATTCAGGGTGGGCCCGGATATCGAGGAAACTAAGTAATTTTTAAAAATAAGCAAATGGGAGCTTTGTAATTTAGTAATTTTTCTCACGGGGCATTTAACGCTAAGGACACACTTATTACGAATTGGTCGTGCTGACCCAGTAACTTGTACGGCCTGCGGATAGAATGAAAAGACCTTAGAACTCTATCTTTGTGGCTATCTGGGCTTTGAAAGGCTTGGAGTTAAACATATATCTGCTGATAATATACCAACATTAATGATCTAACTGGAATAGGATGGAGTAGACTGAGGAATTTCTGCAACAAGACGGAGATTCTTGGTTGGATGGGATCGCGATATGGGATCGCAAAAAATCCGACTTTCGAGCTTGAGCGCTTGTCCTACTTTGTGGACCGGAGTCGGTTGTGAAAAGTATCTTCACTTTTGATTCCTTTTCTTATTTGTTTTATATAATCTGTTAGCTTATCGGCAATCCGGGTTTAGATCTAATAACACCACTGACAGATGTTGAAGACATTAGAAGAAATCTAGATCAAAATAAAATATCGTTTTTAATATTATTGGATCATCCTAGAGCTTTTGATACTGTTGAGAACCAAATATTAAATTGAAAATTAAAACATGGTAAAATTTTTACCAGCTGCAGTTAGATTGATTTCGTCATATCTCACTAATAGGACTCATTCTCAGTCTGTTTCCAATAACGGATATGAAGTCCTTTATCATTCTGCAGAGGAGTTCCACAGGGTTCAATACTTCGTCCACTGCTATATTCTTTATATGCGAAAGATATTAAACTACAAATACAGTATTCTAGAATTCAAATGTACGCAGATGACGTTCAGCTGTATCTTAGTTGTACCAAGTCATCAATTAGTCGTAAAGCCGGTGAACTTAACAACGATCTTAACAAAAAAAAAAAAAAACGGTCTGGGCTTCGGCAAACGGTTTGTGCCTTAATCTCAGGAAGTCAAAGTGTTTAATATTACGTAAAAAGTCGGTAAGAATTAATGATGATATAACCATATATCTGGGTGACTCTAAAATTTAAATAGTAGAAACCATATCACCCAAACATGTGGAAGATTATATGGCATGCTTTGAGTCTTATGTGCTACTAAGCACTTTACACCACCAATGATAAGAATGCTGCTGGTAAAAACATATTTATTACCAACTGTATTATACTCATCCGAACTCTTTGCAGGCTGTAACACATATGATACTAGAAAGCTCAACACTACTTTCAATAAAATTGCACGATATGTATTTGGTCTGTCTAAATTTGATCATGTACTCTCGTATCATCCTAGGAATACTCCTTAATGACTACCTGATATTTAAAAACCTGGTATTTCTTCATATTATTATTAATACCAAGTAAGCAGAATATCTCTTTCATAGCTTGAGATCACCTAGAAACAATGGATTTAGACAACTTAAGCACCGTGACACAGCATCTAAACAGCAATTTTTCATTTATACCATCAATCCTGGAACCATCTTCCTACTGATATTCAATATATTAGCAACGCAACAAAATATAAAAAATTGCTTAGACTAGGTTCACTCACGGCAATTATAATTGCGCAATTCTTGAGTTTATAGAAGAGGGTAGGGGAAGAGAATGATAGGGGGTACAGAATTGCCCGTACTCCAATTCCGTTTTGATTTGTCATTTTGCAATTTTCAATACTGCAGGTTGATATACGAAAATTGCTGAAAAAAACTTTTCCTGTGTGAACACAAGAGCAAGTTCAAAGGAGAATTGAAGAAGATTTGGGCAATTATAATTGCCGTGTGTGAACCATGACTTATGAAATATTTTTCTTTAACTTGTCATTCTCTTTACATTTTATATTAATTATATTCTTAATTTATTTATTTATTTTATATTATTTTATCATAATAAGTGTGTTCGATTACTTTCCCAGTAGAGTCCAGTAAAAATTACTCAGTAACAAAATTACAGAGAGTAAGACAAATTTACAAAAAAGTAAACGAACGGAAAATTTGTAAGAATTGGTAAATATATAAAACAGCTGATTTTAAATAACAAATATTAAAAAAAATCAACTGGTCATTATGGAAAAGATAAAAGTTAATTGAAATTGTCGACCAGAAATAATTTAGAATATTTTTTAATTTCTTCCATAGTTAATTCTTTAATATTTTGCACTTTGAATCCATAGACAATTAAAATTTAATTTTATATTTGTGTTTCTTTACTAAAAATACAAGCATATTATTTCAATCATATGTTTTTTTTCTTCTTACAAATTCTTACTGGCAAAAATTTATCCAGTTTTTTGTCAACAACCTGTCACTTTACTCTCTCTTCTTACTATTTTTTACTGAGTATTTGTGTAAACGAACACCTTCCAGAAAAAACTTTTACAAATTTTCAAAAATTTTTGTGATATCGAATACACTTAATATAAGATTATTAATTCTGTATTCGCTCTTTTATTTTTATTTGCTTTTTGTATAATTAATTTGTTATTAATTTGTCCAATACTTATATTAAATGTTTAAGTTTTTAAATGCAATTGTACTACAAAATATTAACTTATCACCAGGGCAACCAGAACTATACTCTATCATGGTTTTCCAGTGCGTTGTATTTAAAACTTTATGAGATATTTATCCTTTTCAGAACAATTGACGAATTCTGGAATCGATTTGTTAGAGCATATTTTTGCATATTTTGCTCTTAATAAAATATTTTAGCATATTTTGATCTTAATGGCAATTTTTGATTAAAAGTCTTATTTTTGAGTATATTTTTGTACTTTGTAGAATAAAAGCATATTTTTAGAGCATATTTCACGTTTTTCTTAATTGTTCGTTATCGAACAATTTTGTCTTTCAATAAACAAAAATTTTTCAAAAACTTTTTTTTCTATATTCCGGGGTTTGCAAACCGATTGCGATAATTAAGCCATTTTTTTAAATGTTATTTCCCTGCTTTACGACTATGCCAATTTAGGTAAATTTGATAGTTTATCTCCTTTTTTTTGTTAGCAATTGAAATAAAACTCACAAAAAATGTTCCAACTGTACTCAAATGAAAAATGTGTTTTAAGAGCATTTTTTTTAAATTTTAAGATAATTTTTTAAGGGCATAAAATAGACTTTTTTGATGCAGATTTCTGGTTGCCCTGCTTGTCACATTCTTATGAAAGGTAAATATTTTGTAAAAAATACAAAAAAAAATATAGTTGACCAGACACTGTTGAGTAGAGGGAAGTGAAATGGTTAACGAATTGGCTAAGTCTGTGGTCTCCCATAATCTCTAGAATCGAAAACTTTTTCGGAATTTGGACAGTGGTGTACCAAGATGCAAGGGGAAATTTGGGGCAGAGATAATATTGCTGTCACGAAATTGCTGTAGGATATGGAAAAAAACGAATAGGCTCTTGAGGCAAGAACTGAACAATCTGACGGAACTGATAAATCTGTTAGAAATCTTAACGGGCCACTAAATGCTTAAGTTACACCTTTAAAAAAGGGAAGATTTGTAAGACATGTGAGGAGGACGAGAAGACTCACACTTACTATGCTTTTGTTGTAAAGCCATCGCTAAGAGCAGGGCAGAGCATTGGCGAAATAATGTAATACATTTGCTGCAGCATTTTATGGGAAACGATTATCACTGATTATCAATTATCACTGAATTCTTTAGCTAGACTGAAATATTAACGCCGAAAGAGAATAATATTCTTTTCTACCTAAAAATCCTTTTCCCTGACCCAATATAAATATAAATGTAGCTACCGTATGAGTGTGTAGTACTACATGTGATAGTTTTTTTTTTTTTTTTGGTTGAGATATTTGTCTTAATAAAATCCACAGATTCCCAACAGAGATTCGCGTAAATAACTTACATGTGGTTATTGAGGTTTTTGTATACATAACATTAAACGTCCATACAATACAAAACTCATACATGCTCATACCCATTCATACATTTTACTTGTTATATGCTGTTGAATAGTTGCAAGCATATGAGTAAGTAAGTAAGTAGTTGCTTGTAGTTACTTGTGTTTTTTCTCGCCACAACGAACACATGCCACACACTTAATGATGATGACAACAACCGTAGATTTTACTTGAATTTCACTTTATTCAGCTGTATGTGACATTGATGACAACATATCGTTTTATATGCAACAACCTGAAGAAAATGATGACAACAACACCAACAACTACGACGACAGCGATACTGTGATGTCGAGGACAATGATGATAATGGCAAGTGTTTGTGGATAAAGTACAACCAACTACAACATCGACCACCATTACTCTTGTAGATTGCATACAGCAATATGCATCTTGTTGATTTACAGTATAGAATCAAAAAATACTTAAACCACAAAAAAAAAAATCAAAAACGTCCAAACCACAGTAGATGCAAATGTCAATTTGTGTATGTCTATAGTAATGCTAGTTAAACTTATTTTTGAAAAGAACAAAAAACCCCCTATAAACCACAAGATGACTGAATTATGCTCTAGTAAATAAATTAGTATTTAAACATTAAACATTTATAAAAAAAATATCAAATTTCTTTTAAACTTTAAATTAAGCGGTAAGATTGCACAAAACTACAGACAAGTGGTTGGGGCGGTAGTTATAATACATTTTTTTTCTGAAATGGTGAAAATTAATGTAAACGTTCAAGGATCCTTTTAAATTGAGGATAAGTAAGATAAGAGCAAAGCCAATAACATGGCGCCCAACCTGAAAATTATGTATTGTTCAAAACTAAAGAAAAGAAAAAAGACATCGAATTAAATCTGAAAAAAACGAAGATCTTTTTTAGAAGTTTTCAGTTACCTTGTTGTTGTTGACTTAAGATTTAATTTAAAGGTAAGCTAGATAAGCACAGCGATGCTAAGACTATAAGACTATTCATTATAGAATACTAGAAAACTAAAGAAAATTAATTTTTTTTTTTTTAAATGTTAAGTTTTCTTTGATCTTCTTTTATTTAAATCTTTATTTATTTCCAATATTTCTTCTCCATATTGGGTGACTTCTTCAGAGAACAATTATTAAAATATGAAAAACATGTTTTAATAATTAAAAACTTATAATATAGTAAAGCAAGTTTTTCAAATGATAATAATTTTTCCATGAAGAAGTCACCCAATGTGGAGACTGAAATTGAAACTTGACAAAAATATAGTGGTTTAATAAATATTTCAGAAGACCCTAATAATAAACGGTAGTGCTGTGACAACTTACAACAACTACAGACTATAATCCTACCAACCTTATAAAAAAGACCGCAGGTCACTATCGATGATAACTTGCTAGTAGTAACCATTTATTTTTGATAAAAAAACAAAACAAACAAAATCACCTTGTTCTGAAATTAAAAAACAGTTAAGTTTGACAGCATGCCATGCCCACAATTAGAAATGGTTTGACTTAATTGTTTGGCTACCTTATTTTGGACATACTAGCTACAAAATGACGTTAATATTTTAAAAATCGGTGACATAAGAAAATTGGACTTTTGGCCAGTGAAATCAAATTTTCAGCCACTGTGCGACGTCAATTACATTTCATAATAATTCACTTGTGAAATTTTTCTAATTTCAGACCTACAGTCATACTTGTGGGCTTAAACGCTTCCTTGGAAAATTTACAATTTTGTCAATACCCGACATGGGACATAATTCTAATATTTGTGTATTTAATTACAGGCCAATTACTTTTTTATGTGTAATTAAATGTAATTGAGTAATTGCCCTGTAATTAAATACCCAGATGTTGTTGCAATATCTCATGTTTGGTCTTAACATTTTTAAAACGCATACTAAATTAAGAACACTCTTTGTAAATAACCTAACTTATCTCTTCGACAGTTACAGGTTCTAAATGAATAAATTATTAATTAAATTATTAATTTTTTGAGCCTTATTGAAATTTAAACCGATTCAGTGGCCCGTACTTGCGTCTGTTGAAATGGCTTTTGCATGTTTTTTAACCCTTCGATTTTTGTATTTGTTATATTCGCTACACTTTCCAGCCGATTGTTCCGAGTGTGATGTGTATTAACAAATTATAGATGTATCTTTCGGATTTATTTTATTTATTTACATTATTGATCATATAACTAATATGCCAACCGAGCACTAGAGCGACGAAGACTATGGGTTCTGATATCGACGTCTCTGATAGGAGTCGAACCCACGACCACTACACTGATGTGATAAGCAAGTACGCTACCAACTAGCCTACCGGCGTGCTCATATCTTTCAGATTGTATAAACCACTTGGACCAATATTGTCTCAGAGTCGATTAGGGTGACCTAGAAGTTAAAAAGTAAGAATATGTTTTTCATATTTTTTATTACTTATTTTTTTTGGATGCTATCGTACGTACATAGGGGATCAAACTTTTGGTAGGTAATGAATGGTCCATTCCTTCAAGTTTCAAGAAACATTGAGATATTTGGAATTGATTTCATGACGACAAAAAAATACTTTTGACGACACTTTTGTTTAGAAATATTTTTTCCTGTATTTGGTGTTCCAATTCCAGTCTTGAGTGAAAACATGCCAACTCAATCAAAAAATTGCCTTACGTTAAATTATAATGGATTGTTCGCTAATGTGGACCCAAGATTAATGACCTTAAAAATGGCAACATCAAACTTTTTTATTAAACAACAGGTTTAGGGTTTTCTTATGTATGTACACTAAGAAAATTTTCCTGGACGAGTTTAATCTTCGTTAAAAAGCTCCATAATTTCTATGAAACAATTTTTAATAAAACTTTTTCATTTGACGTATGCAATTTTTAATAAATAAAATTTAAATTTTAGTAAAATGTTATGAAAAACTGCAAACTGAAAACCTTCAATGGAAAAATTCCAGTGACACTTAATATATCTGATGCAAAAATTCATTGATATAATGCAGATAATTGTCTCAGTGTAGTGTCTCACACTGGCATACTAATTGATAAAATATTAAAGCTGACCATAAACTTTAACTTCAACCTACGTATGGGGCAAATAATTTCTTTAAACTTTGCAATTAAAACTGGAATTTTTCGCTGTTGTATTTACTTTAGTTAAGCCTGTCAAAAGATCACTTTTCTTCGTATAGATGCAATAACGAAAAAGCGCAACTACTTGGGACTAGACCAATGGCAGAAACGTTGAAAGCAAAGATGCTTGCACGTAATATCACATTGACTAACAATTTCCTGTTTACGTTTGACCACATTTTAAAGCCATGGCTAACTATTTATTGTTTAGACCAACAAAAACTAACCAAAACCATCATCGTCTACTTCTACTACAGCATCATGTGGCATTCTCAAAATCAACTTTAAATGTTCAATGTTATTTAGTTCATGTAGACAAGAGTGTAGTAAAATTGTTGCAACATGAATGTTTGTTTGTTACTTTGTGGCATGGATGATGGTTGGTATTGTTTGCTAGGATTCGACTACAGATGTACAATGTGGCATGTATGTAGTTCAGTCCAGTGGATTCGATTATTGTATTGTAGTTGACTTTAGTTTTCCAATTTTTGTATTATTTTTCATATGTCAGTGAATGGTCAGTATTTGTACTAATATATGTTTTTGTAATTAAAAACTTTTCTTCTTTTTCCTTATTTCTTTTTTTAATATTTATGTTGTGGCATGCCTACTATATAGATAGGTTGATATACAAGTTAGTTAAAGGAGTGCTGCCAAAATTTGTGAATGAAATACGCTAAATACTAAAGCAGATACAAATCTTCTTAGTCTTAGTCTCAATTTCAATTATTTTTTTTTGCAATAAAATTAGAGTAAAAATTACACTACTCAACGGCCAAAAAAAGCGTGTCTATCTTTTTTAATACCCCTAAATATAAAGACTGAATCCAAATCTGGGAAAATTAAAATTCTCATTTGCAGTTCTTGAATTATCGCTGTTTTTGATTCACCCCATTTTCTTCATATATCATGAAATTTTTTTTAAGAATATAAATCTACACAGAAACATCTTTAATTTTGTGTACACTGATAGCAAATTGTGCGTAGTATTAATGAATTTCTCCATTACTACTATTTCAATGAAGTATTTCCTTGGGGACTTTTTCATAAAAAAGGAAATACTTCATTGAATCAATGAAACATTTTAATGAATGATTTCATTGACCCAATGAAAATTTCATAAAGTATATGCTGTTTTTTCAGTATTTCTTGCATAAACGTTATGGAAGGTTCATGTGTTTAATGTACAGAATTCTTAGTTTGTATGAAATATTTTTATTACGAAAGAAAAATTAGAAGACCAGAATGAATCAACAATTGACGATTAATAGGTTATTTGTTGAAGCTCTGTGGAGGCTCTAGCTTTTCTAAAACTTCTTGTTCTGATGAGATCTTAAGCCAGATCGAAATATTAGTATCAACCTAGCTATTATGTTTGATTTGCTATATTATTGTAAATATACCGAGAGTGAAATCTATTTATAAATTGAAAATAACATTAAAATAATCTCGATGTATATAAAAACAAAAAACTATTAAAACTGTAAACAATATTACTTGAGCCAGGGTAAAAGCTAAAAAAATTTTAAATAAATAGAACAGTTTTGGTCTTCAAAGTTTAGTAACGTCATGCTTGTTAGGAAAAGACCCTAACCACGTGTTTGATTACTAAGAAGGCAAGAACGTAGCAAAGTTGATAATTAATAGTTTTTGTTAAAGGTCTGCCTATTATGGAGGCTCTAACTTTTCTAAAATTTCGGTTTGTGATGAGAAATTTAGGCAGATCGAAATAGTAGTATCAACCTAGCTAATATGTTTGATTTGCTTTATTTTTGTAAATATACGAAGGTTGAAAGCTTGTTTTAGATTTGATAAAAAGTGAAAATTAACATTTTAACAAAAAACGCAATTTTTATTTTCCAAATAGTATTACCAAAGTTTTTGTTTATAATATGTTTATAACTCCATAACAGAAAATTTTCATAAGTTACTCCTGCCCCGATTTCGTCACGCTATTCTGAAAAAACTGAGTCGTACCAAAGAAAAACCTTAGTCGTACCAGAGAAAAACCTGAGTCATACCAAATTTGGAATTTCAAGTTTTCAAATGGGAATATCTCGAGAACTATAGCGGATAACCCCCACAAGCAAGTCTTTATAGCAGATTACGTATACTTTATTTTTTTGCAGATGGGATTAGAAAAAAAAAGGCGAGCACATAAAATTTTTTATGCAAAAAGTGGGGCTCATGTTGCCGCCCCAGTGGCTGGGAGGTTCAACATAAAAACTTAAGCCCGATATTATGAAACTTATGCCTGTTCCAAGTTTCATTGCAGTCGGGACACAAAGTAAGAAATAGTCGAATTATTTAAAGAATTTTTGTTATAAAGGGTGTTTTTATAGAAGTATAGAACTTTGAAATGGAATATAACAAAGATACATTTTTAAAATTGACATGCAATTTACTTTATTCGAAAGATAATCTTCTGGCATTATAATTTAAATCTGACTTCTGGCATGTGACCGCCACGGCTGGCTCGGACGTAGTCTAATCTGGAGGTCCAATTTTCAATGACTTTCTCCAACATTTGGGGCCGTATATTGGCAATAACGCGGCGAATATTGTAGACTAGCGACTTCACATATCAACACAGAAAATAGTCCAGCGGCGTTAAATCTCACGATATTGAAGGCCAATCCACGGGTCCGTAACGTGAAACTATGCAGCTACCAAACGTTTCCTTCAATAAGTCAATTATGGCACGATCTGTGTGACATGTTTGCACCGTCTTGTTAAAACCACAGCTCCTGCACATCCTGGTTGTTCAATTGATGAATGTAAAAGTCAGTTATCATGGCTCTATAGCGGTCACCATTGACTGTAACGTTCTGGCCAGCATCGAACCAATGATTACACCAGCCCATAAACCACACCAAACAGTCAGTTTTTCTGGATGTAACGGTGTCTCAACATACACTTGAGGATTTTCATCACTCCAAATACGGCAGTTTTGCTTATTGACGTATCCCTTTAACCAAAAGTGAGCTTCATCGCTGAACAAAATTCGCAAAATTCGTGCGCGATACGTATTTCAAACAAAACCATGATTTTCAAAATAAATTCGCACAATTTTTATGCGTTGTTCAGGCGTCAGTCGATTCATGCTGAAATGCCAATCCAAACTAAACATAAAGCACTTGACGCCAATTCAAAAAGTGTTGCCTACTTAAAATTCTATACTTGTCTAAAAAACGCCCTTTATATCCCACTGTGGAGCAGTGCTTTGAATGATTTTGAACTTTAAATTTCAGTTTTTCAGATGAAAAGTGCAAGTCGAAAATCAATTATGATTTAGCTGCAACTCTTAAAAACTAACCTTTAAAAACACTTATTCGGTCCGCTCTAATTTTGCAACACAAAATTTTTGCTTTTAATTTAAGCACTAAAAATCGCTACAATTAGTAAAAAAAAAACAGCAAAATTATCGACACTTTTAACAAGGATGATTGGTTGAATGGACAGACATACGTACAACATTGAACAGCTTATCATATTGACTGCGTAGGTTAAAGCTTTTAGCTAAATTATTTCGATATCATGTTGCGCTTTTCATTCACATTTTTAAATTTGTGTGATGATTTATGACAAGTATTCATTAAAATGTGAATGTTTCGTTTTTCTTTCCTTACAAGGAAAGTATTCCAAGCTAAACACTTTGATTATATAAATTTCTATAAAAAAATTTAAGTCTGTCTCGGTTTCTGCAGCATTTCGGGGATTTGACAAAAAATAAAGACGTCATATTTATTTAGCTAATTTTTGTTGTCTATTTTCGATATTTTTTGAATAGTGCCGCGCTTTTTTTTGTTTTGTAAAGTATCATAAAATAAAATACTACAAAAGTTTCCTAAAAACTAGCAAAGGCCCATTGTTGGGCGCCATTTCTTTTCCTAGAATTTTTTATAAAAAATATCCAATATCCATATTACACAAAATTTAAGCATTTAACCTGCTTTATTTTCCTTGTTTGTATTTATTTAGTATTTTCTTCATAGTTTTATGTGGTACCTGGGCGTTATTTTTCTTCTCAATTTGTGTCTGTTGGTTGTTTTTAAGTTGGGGTATACCAACAGAGCGCCAGTGGTAACGATTTTAGATTTATTGCAAATAAATAATTGCAACTTCTAATACCATAATTGCGTGACTTGGGTAAATGTGAATTTTCGTATTTAAAGCTCAAACTAATAGTTGGTTTGTGTTTTGTCTGCATAAATATTTCCTCATGTTCTCATTTAGTTTTGGTTTTTTTTTTGTCTTATTTGACCACAAGAGGTTTATTAACAAATGCCGTTACAATTCTTGATTTATTGAAAAGTTTAGAAAACATTGTGGTATGTTAAAAATTCAAATAATAGTTTGGAAAGGGTATTTTAAGAAGTTTGGAAAATATATTTAAAAGAAAACTAAATTCTTTTCCATACAAATTTTTCAATTTCAAGTTTCAGATTTCTATCTTAAAGGTTTACTTTTGTCATTTAAAATTTTTATGTTTTAAGCCCGGCTTATAAAAACATTTTAATCAAAAATCCAAAATCCGCATATTTTAGGATTCAAACTTTTAGCGCAAGGTGTTTGGGCTGGATGTTAAGGAGGAGACTTCACTGATTTACTCCTCATCGTTACATTTTTCAAAATACCGGTGTTATCAGATGCCTACAATCCAAATTTAAAACTCCTAGCTCCAGGGGTGTGGGCTGGTTGACTTTCTACTTAGTTTATGAACATTTTTTATATGGCATAATATATCATCATATATCATTGCCTATATTCCCTTTATCACTTTCGCCCTTTATAAATACTGCGAACTTCGAGAATATTTTCCCAGTTTTTTCTGCGTGTACGACGGGTCGCGGGTAGTATCTATAAGTATGTACCCTACAGAAAATTTTTGGTTTTCATCCTTGAACAGGTCAATAATACCTGTCGCTTGACTACGTGACGAAATTTGCAATTTTTTTTTCTTTTATGGAACGATATACAAACATGAATAAGTAAAGATAACGTTTTATCCAAAACTAAATACGCTTTTGTAATATTAGACTATACGTTACTATATATAATTTTGGATTGCGTTATATCTAATTATGCATACATTCGTACATAAGTAGATTAACCATATATAATAGTATACGTGATATAAGATTATATATTGGTCGATATGTAATAAGATCTAATTATATGTGGGATCGTATTAAAAAATTTAGAGGAAAACATTTTTATATATAAACATTCATAATCATTTGTTTTTACATATAATAGCATGCAATAACACATATATTTATATAAAATATGCATGATTATATGTAAATGTTTTTTCTCGGGAAAGTAAAAAAGTTAATTTATCTTCTTTGATAATTATTTAAATACATGGTAGATACAGAAAATAAATTCCATCACTTTTACTGTTTACGCGAGTTGTGGCTACTTCAGCGTGAATCCACTGTTGTAATGGGTTATAGGTGGCTCTGATATTGTCAAATAGTATTCTTTGTTTTCACATTTACATTGTCTGTAGTTGGATAATGTAATATTAAGCGCCTATTTCTAATCATAATTCGTTTTGCTTTCGACGAAGGCAGTCTCTATTTTTTGGTATCAAAATTAAATTACTGTGTACTTATTTTTAACTAAAATAAAGGAAAGTATTTGTTGTAAACTTTTCTTAGTGAAAAAACCAACATCTCATTGTGTTTTCGTTTTTTCCCCCGGACAAACATTGGGTTTGTCCTTCTCTCCTTCATTTTTTATACAGTCCATTTTGATTGTTCCTGTTGCCAGCCTCTCAGTATCTAGTTGCCAGTATCTCAAATGAGATATACCCATTTTTGAGATCGAATTATATCATATGAGAACCGATGGGTTCTCACGAGATAATGTTATGTATGGCATTTTTCAGGTCAGCTATTTTATGATAATGAATTATATATATGACTAGCTGCGAATATATAAACATATATCGCAACTTTTTTCATCGGGCATTTATAAAAGACATGCTAATATATAACATACGATACATTGATATATGGTGATATATTACGCCAAATGAAAAAATTTTCATAACCTAAGTATATAATATGAACATATATTGTAATAAATTGCCACGCATATAAGCATATATGCATATATTAAGTTGTATATGAGTGTACAGAATTTTTTTATCGCGTTATTTATTGACCAATATTGGTATACTAATGATATATTAATGAAGAACCTCCAAATTTCGACTTAAATGTCAATATATGCCAAAGCTTTTATACCAAAATCACTCCTGGTACTCAAAGAGGATAGTACTATTATTGTGAGATTTGTGTGTTTGTTTTTTGTTTTTATTTTATGTTAGTCTAATTTATGGTGTTTTCTTTTCTGATAAAAAAATGTCGCATTTTTAAAATGTTAATTTTTTTAATTTTGCCATAACCCCGAAAAAATGCGTTTTTTATGCCCAGAATAGAACACAAATATGTCACACTGTTTTTTTTTCGTTTTCCAGTTTCCATTTTAAGATTTTTTTTTAACAAATTTTATAAAAGGACAAACAATATTTTTTTTACAGTTTTATTAGTTTTTTGTTTTTATATACATCGAGATTATTTTTGTGTTATTTTCAATTTATAATGATCTTTCAACCTCCGTATATTTACAAAAATAAAGCAAATCAAACATATTAGCTAGGTTGATACTAGTATTTCGATCTGGCTAAAGATCTCATCATTAAAACAAAACAAAAGCGTAAAATATCAGCTGGTTTTTAGGGCAATATCTTACCCTGTGATTTTTTTCAGTGCAAAAAGGCAACTTTTTTGCATTTTGAAGATATAACAATATTAGAAAAGAACACGGTACCCTTTTACAAAGCTACCTTTTTTTTGGGAAATAACATAATATCCCTCGTTAAGGGCAAAAATGTTACATTTTTTGTCAGAAAAGAAAACACCATTAGTCTATAATTTTAATTTTAAGTTAGAATTAAGTTTATTTTAAGAGATTATCTCTCCAATTATGTAAGTCCCGTGAGCAAGGACATACTGAACATTTTTGGAATCTTTTCGATTTTTACCTAATTAAAGATAAAGCTTGGAGCTGTTTAAAATTATTGAAAATTAAGGTAATACGTTCTAGTCTTAAGTTATCTTCTTATTTTATTGAATCAATTTCTTTCATTGTCAGAAAAAAAGGCTCAATAAATATTAAATTAAATGAAATTGACCAAGTTATAAGTAAAATCCATAACATGTCCAGAAAACTCTATTTTTAAGGAAAATTCGACTTGTAAACCCTCCAAAACTATTGCCAAAAATCTAGAAATATATGTGCATGATTATTATGATTTTGGGTTTCAAAGCTTTTCATCAAAATACAAAATATCATATTGCATTCCCAGCAAAACCACACATTACCAAATCATGGGTAAAGTAATGTATCGGCATAGGGCCTCATGCATTACTTTACACGTTACTTCATTGATGAATTTTACAGGCGATGAGCCTCAAGGTAACTCATTACCTTGTAGTGGGTAAAGTAACTGGTTACTTATATGGTTACATGGTGGGAAAAAGTAATGTGTCTATAAATAGATTTTCATAAAAAAAATGCATAAAAATTTTTTTTTACATATATTTTTTTTAATTAAATAAATAACTTTTTTTTTATTAAATAAATAACTTGGTCATGCTGGGATTCGAACCTGGGGTCTCTGGTATTTAACAATTAGTTAGGCGAGAACTCTACCAACTGAGCTATCGATACATACAATATTTTATTGCTTAACATGTAGATGAGTTGCTGTGCTTCGTGTTTTCGTTCGTGATATCAAAAATATACACCTTACCATTATGCTTACAAAAAATCACAAAGTAATGTGTCTATAAATAGATTTTCAAAAATATATATTGATAATTACTTTACGTTTATAATTCATGCATTATGTAATAGATGATCGGTAAGTCATTATTTTATGTTTTGAAGTAATGTAAAATGTAATGAGGTCTCATTACAAGGTAATCCATGAGTGCCCAATTATCGGTAACTCATTACTTCTTGTTGGAAAGTAATGATACGGGTAAGGAGTACACATTACAAGGTAATGCATTACTTTATCGCACCCATTACCAAAGTTTTGCTGGGTTTCGTTAGAATCATATAATGTATAAAACTGGGTTGCTCAAATATATCAACATTTATTTTTTGCCACAATGCAAAAACAACATAAATTTCAATCGTTGGCAGAAACCTAAAGATCGCTTCCAAAATTATTTTTCTTGTATTTCTTTTTTTTTTTTTGCCATAATCAGCGGTTAAATTACTTAAAGTCTTTTTAACCAAATTCTCTAAAATACATATTCCTCATACGCATAGTAGGCCAACATTAATTAATATTAATCATACGTCACATATGATTTTTTATGAACGTGTATTTCAAGCAATGTCAATTTTTAAGAGCCTAAAACTTTTTATAGAAGGGCGACATGAAACGCAGTAAAAACCTATTAAAGTTTAAAGTCTTGGCAACAAACGTTGTTGAAATAACTGTGAAACTTGTAGCTTCAGAGTTGCCGTATAATAATTAAAAACAAATATTTTTGACTTTTTTTAAAGCAGCTTTTGGAAAAAAATGTTTACAAATATAAGAAACACCGGCGTAATAAAAATGATATACTGAAGACATACAGTGGGGTGCACTAGTGAGTACATGTAAGTACTTTTCAATCCGAAAGATTCACGCCGAAAAATATTTGACACTAGAACTAAAGTATAATTTTCTAGAGGTCTTAGGTATGCTGAATCCAAATCTGGTCTCAGAATTACTTTCCGACATCATCAAGCTATATTAACGGAAAATTACCGTTTTTGATTTTCGTGGAAATACATTTCTACGAGGGCGGATCAATAAGTCCGTGAGTTTTTGAACTTGCCTCGTAGTTATATAAAATGCAACACTGCTCCCATCAAGTACCACCTGTTAATATACTACTGTCAAATTTTGAGCAAGTTCCGCCATTTACTTTGCGTTTAACAGCTGTTCAAAACATACAACCTCGTGGATTTTTTTAAAAATGAAAAAAAAAATGAATTTCGAGTGCTCATTAAACAT
This sequence comes from Delia radicum, assembly GCA_021234595.1. Taxonomy (NCBI): domain Eukaryota; kingdom Metazoa; phylum Arthropoda; class Insecta; order Diptera; family Anthomyiidae; genus Delia; species Delia radicum. The sequence goes on along the minus strand of CM037855.1, from coordinate 115,114,300 downwards.
TATTTTTTGCGAAAAAAACCCGTCAATCAAACCAAGGAAAAGCTTGATAAATACCGTGGGGACTCTGCACCCTCGATTTCAATTGTAAAAAATTGGTTTACTGACTTTCGTTGTGGTCGCAAAAGTACAAATGACGCTGAACGTTCTGGACGGCCAATTGAGGTCAATACACACGAAAATTTCGAAAAAATCCACGATGTGGTGTTGGCCGATCGAAGAGTAAAAGTCCATGAGATTGTTGATGCCATAGGCATTTCATATGGCAGTGTGGTTTCGATTTTAAAAACAATAAACGGCGAATATTATGCCAACTTATTGGGTCGATTTAAAAAGGATTTAAAAAAAAACGACCCCATATGGGCCAGAAAAAAGTTTTTTTTTCATCAAGATAATGCACGGGTGCACACGTGTGCAGTCTCAATGGCACAATTCCATGAATTGGGCTACGAATTGGTACCTCATCCGCCATATTCTCCGGATTTTGCCCCCAGTGACTATTTCCTATTTCCAAACCTAAAGAAATGGATCGGTGGAAAGAGATTTAGCTCCAACGATGAAATTATTGATCAAACAAATGCCTATTTATGGACCTCGAAAAATCCTATTTTTTGAAAGGGATACAAAAATTAAAGAAACGTTGGACCAAGTGTATTGAGCTAAACGGAGATTATGTTGAAGAATATTTTTTTTTTGCAAAAAACTGTTTCATTCAAAAAGTCACGGACATATTGATCCGCCCTTGTATAACACTTTTTAATTTTTTTATAATACACTACACTTTCCCTATTTTAAAGTTTTTGAATTTTTTAAATATCTCATTTTTTCTTGAAATTATAGTCGGTTAAACTTGAAAATAAATTTGAATTCTTTAAAAATTTTACTCTGCAGGACTTTAAAATTACAGTTACAACCTCAATTTACAATATTTTCGTGAGGAAATAAGTTATCTTAAAAATTCAAGTACTAGGAGAAATATTACAAGTATAATAAAAAATATATTTCCAGAAAGGTGAAAAATCAGAGCATTATGATCAAAAACGCTCGAACGCCTGATATCGGAGATTTAGGTTGAGAAATTTTTTTCATAACATAAAGTTTTGCACAAAAATAGACTGATTGAATGAAGATCTTTCCGCATTAATCAGTTTTCTTTTTTTATAAGTGAGCCATTTTCTACGAACTGGCAAAGAAACATAAACATTTGATAAATTACAGTTGCCAAACGACAATTTTTAAAAAATTCTTACATATAAATCGAAATAATAAAATTTAAAATTTTTTAAAATTTTTTCAAATTTTTTCATGGACAAAAATGATAACGCTTTAAGTGGGTACAAAACGAAAAAGACTGCATTTTACTTGATTACTGGGATACCATACTAATATAAAAATTAAGCTTGGTCAAAAAATTTGCGCAGAATCTCTGTAAAGATGGGTCAGTGGGTACATAATACACTCGTAGAAGATGGGTCAGTGGGTACATAATACACTCATAGAAATAAAAATTTCTAAAAATTAGTTAAAAAAGCCATTGCAGAGAAAACTGCTAAAATTACCAGATTTTTTTTTTTTTTGCTAAATATTAATAAAATAAGAAGAGCAAAAATAAAACAATTAACTTTACAAAATTTTATATGTGAGTTGAAATCTGCTAATTTTAGCAGGTTCTTCTGCATCGAAATTTTTAACTAATTTTAAGGTGTGATTTAATTTTCATGCAATGCTTTTGTTAAGTTTGTTAAATTAATGAGTCTTTATGTAGTAATTCATTACAATTATTATGTTAATAAAATTAATACATATTTCTTTAATATATTTTGTGTACTTAATAAGAAATTGAAAATATTAATTCTTACATTCTCTTAATCTTTACAGGTACGTATCTTGCTACTTCTTAAATGTATTTAAAATTTCTGTTAAATATTAAAATTTATTATATAGTTTTTTAAAATTTAACTTTAAGAAAGAGCCATCTTTGATTTTGTTTTTATTTTATCATTACGGGAAGAATCGTTTTTATTTTTTTTTTAAAGGAAAAAAAATGTACACTTTAAAATTTCAAGCATAACAAATGTAGCGAGTGACATGAACTCCCCAGCAAAACTTTGGTAATGGGTAGGACTTATTTCAGACCTTCCCAAGTAATGACTATCCATTCCAGTTTTTGTTATTTTGAAGGTCCGAAATAATACCTTACTAATATGAATATATGTAACTGCTTATTTGTAAGATAAAAAACAACGCCTTACTAATATTGTGTTAAATATCTGCTTATTTGGAATAGCAAAAATAATAAGTTACTTATTATCACTTATTTCAGACCTTTCGTAGTAATGAATATCCATTACATTTGTTGTTATTTTGAAGGTCTGAAATAATACCTTACTGATATGAACATACATCACTACTTATTTTGGAAGCTAAACAATTATGTCTTACTAATATTGTGTTATATACCTGCTTATTAGGAAGGGCCAAAGAAATAAGGTACTTGTAAGGTAATAAGTAACTACTTTTTTGTAAGGTATATTTATAAAGATTCATAATATATCATAATTAATAATTTAAATGCAATTTATTTAAGCAAACAAATATATAGTTATACATAAACGAGAAAATATTAATCGCTGTTCACCACTTATTACACTTCTTCCTGGTAAGCAGTTATTATAGTCCTTCCTTGTAATGACTAAAATCAGTAGTTATTTTATGACCTATTAATAACTAGTTATAATTGTTCTTATTAATAACTAGTTATTTTATTGCCTATTAATACCTTCTTATTTAGGTACATGTTAATACGTACTTATTTTTGCACCTATAAATAACTACTTATTAACATCCTTATAAGTAATACGTCATATAATGGCTTTAAGCATTACTTTTGATGCTACAAATAAGAAATGAAATAAGTACTTATGTGTAACTGATGATTTCACTACATATTTTGTAACGTCTTATTTTTGTCCCTATATGTAAGCACAAGGCAAGGCCTTGCCTCCTATGACACCCCCATGTTAAAATCAGGTGTTCTTGGCCTCAACTATAAGTACTTCTGATTCTTGTTTTCTTCTTCCATTTCCCATTCTATGGTAATAGCAAGTTTTCCTGGGTCAGTACAAAATTTAAAAAAAATGTAAATCTTGTGAAGATTTCTAAAAACTACAGAGAATTTTTTATTTTTATTTATTTTATTAATTAATAATCATATAATTACTAATGATATTATATTACCCTAACCGAGCACTAGATTATATGGCCTTCGGCGCTTTGTAGCGAAAACAGACCAGTACCTCTGGTGGGAATCGAACCCACGACCCTCGCACTGATAAGCCAGCACGCTACCAACTAGCCTACCGGGACGCACAAACAGAGAATTTAATTTTACTACGTACACTCAAATAAAAATTTAGTAAAAAAATTAGTAAAACTATTTATATCGCAATTTTTGTACAAATTTTGCACTAAATTTTAGTACAAAACCATTTTTTAGTACTAACTTTTCCTTTTCTCTTCTTACGAATTATAATTTATGTTGCTGATTTTAGCAAAATACTTTACTAATTTTTTAAACCTGAGTTGCTAAAAATTAGCAAAACTTTTTACTTATATTTTTTTTTATAGTAGATAGCAAATTTTTTTCAAGATGAACATTTTTAGAATCTAAAATATAACAAAATGTCAAAAAAATTACAGACATTTAAAAAAAAATGACACAATTTTGCAAATCGACTTCCATTAAGAAAATCCATTTTTCAACTCCCGGGAGTCGGAACATTTTTTCTAAATATTCGTTAAGGTTTTGATAGTAAAATCTTCTTTTTCTTAGAAAAGGGGAAATAGTATATACTCAAAAAAAAAAATCAGTAAAGTTTTTTTTTAAACTTTTAAGTTAACAAAAACAACACTAAATATTGTTTTTTAATTTTTTAAAATTTTGTTTTATATGGTTGATGCCCGTGTAGAAATTGTTAAATCTAGTTATATATAATATGATTAAGTCATATCTGACTTTGAATGAAGTTACATTACGCCTAATATCGTTATATACAAATATTTACATCTGATAATTTTTATTGAGAGAATGGTTTTGACGGTACTTGATATTATTATGTCTCCAAATCTTACTCTATATATAACTGCATAAGCCATATAATAATAATCCAAATATATGTAGTAATCGATATGAGTATATATGGTCCAATGCTAAGTCTTATTAAACTATATGTGACGCCATACTGGAAATATTTTCCTTAGCATTTTATATAAATAGCATTATATATAATCCAATACATATTTTGGTAAAGTTCAATATTAAATTAAGTTAAGATTTTCTTACATATGGCTTTACATAGTACGGTTATACTAATTTTATAACGAAATTATTTACAAGTGATTTATTTTATATAATTTCAAATAAAAAATGTGTACATTTTTTAAGACAATGCCACTTGATTATATATTTTTGAAACACTAAATTTGTGCTTGATAATTTTTAATCATTTCGTTCTTTTATTTAAAATTGTTGATTTCTAAAAATTTTAATTTTAAAATACTTTTAAGCATAACTTCAATTTAACTACTATCAGCCAAAATTTTATAAAATCATATATATTTATATCTAAATAGATATAATTTAATGTCCCGGATGTAGACACATCTCGGATAAAATTGTATTAGATTATATCTAATTTTATATAATTAGATACATGTAGATGATCAAGCACATACCAATTGGAATCAATTAGTATGTGCTTAAATATATGGGAACTTATCAAATGAAATATATTTTTAGTAGACTCCATATTAAAATTTTTACCCGGTAGTGCATTATTTCTTAAAAGTAATTCGTAGGGGATTCTGAGAAATATCTCTTTGGATTAAAATGTGTTGTTAGCAAATTGTTTCATCATTTATAATATTAAGAGTAACCTGACCAATCATATCGCTTTGGTGAGATTATCCCGCTTTTGAAATGTAAATTTTTTCAGCTTTTTAACCAAAACCAACCCTCTTTTGGCGAAACTATAATACGCGTATTCTAAGCATTTTTCTATACAAAAATTCGGCTAGTACAACCATATTCAAATGCGGTTTCTGTGTATTTTGGGTGTTGGAACTAAAATTCAGTTGTGGTAATCAAATATTTATGGAAAATCAAATAAAATTTTTTTGTGAAAACCAATATTCAAGTGAAGACCAATATTCAATGCAATGTGTAAGGCAGAGGACTATTAGTTTTAAAGTCACGGTTCAATAATTCAAAAAAAAATTTTAATTTTAATGAAATGTTGTAGAGCGTAATAATATGTATGCTGAATATAATATTTAATGAAACAATTGAATGTTAATTTTCACGACTAAAAACACATTTTAATAAAAAGATAGTTGTCGTAGCCGCCAGAAATAGATTGGCAACAAATTCGGTAGACACAACTGAGACTGTTTTCTGGGTGAACTTATTATTTATTTTTAACTATTTCCTGATAAAGAAGTTAGTATTTAGTAGTTCTTTGTATCAGCATTTCTTAATAATCGCATTTAAACGCTATTTAAAGGCAATTTTATATTTAACTATCCGTTTTGTGTACATAACTCTATATTAGAGTGTCCCAAACAAATTTTTTTTCTTGCTGCAGCTTAATTAGAATGCTTATGAGGTAAAGTATTTTGAAAATATTTCGGAATTTTTGGACGAGGTTTAGAGGTAGTGCAAATTGATTTTCCCCCAAAATTCGGGGTTTCTGGACGTTTTCTGAATTATATTAAAAATTGATAAATAACCAAAATTTTCTTAGCTTCTGATGCTATAAACACATAGACGACTGCAGCTACACGACTACAGCCTGTCAAAAATAAAATACACACGTTTATATGAAAACGATTATTTGGCACCAACACAACTACACGGCTACCCGACTACTTTTGCCGCTGTAGTCAACTTAGGATAATTTCTATTTTTGTTGGCTGCAAAACAAAAATAGTGTTGACAATAAAACAAAATATGTAACAAATTAGTGCTTAAAAATATTTTATTTTGTTAAACACAAAAAAACGTCGCAACATTAAATGGTATAATTGCATTAATATTCAAGAGGGGTTAGATAAATTTATTTACACGTTATAATAATCTATTATAAATAAGTAATTGTATTTTAAGTGAACTTTATATACGTGTCTACAGCCATGCATGCTGTTCTATTTTAATAAAGCAAAAAAAAATGTAATTGGCACTACTGAAATAAAAATTCATTTGTATAAAAACAGCTTTTTATTATGTTGCTGTCGTTTCCAAAATAATAAGTAGCTGAACACACGGCGACGATTGCAGTGAACGGCATTTGTAGTCGTGTAGCTCTGCAGTCTGCTGTGGTCTATGTGTTATAGCATGAGTCAATATTTTAAGAAAATGTCCAAATTTTATTTTTATGTGCATAAACCACAAGTTTCGGAATTGCATTTGTGCATTTGCATACTGTATATTAATTTTTTGTTCGTAATTTTTGCATAAATTTAGAAAATAACGCTTTAAAAATTTCTACGATTGTTGAAAAAACTAATGATACACTTTAAAAGACTAAAAAGTTCTAAATAATTTAATAAAAAAAAATTGGATTTGCTCTTACTGTTCCTGATTTATACCCTCCCGGGTAAAAATAGTTATATCATATCATATGTAATATGATAAAGACCTATCTGACTTAGAATAGAGTCACATTATGGCATATGTCATTATATACAAATACATCTGATATTTTTATTAAGAGAATTTTTTACATGGTACCTGATATTATTATACGTCCTCCAAATCTAAAATGTTTTCCTTATAATTTTATATAGCTTTAAATATTTTCGTAAAGTTTAATATCAAATTAAGTTATCTGCAAGTTAAGACTTTATTAAATATGGCTTCACTTATAACCCTATTAATTTTATAACGAAATCATCTTCAAGTGATTTCTTCTATAAAATTTAAAATAAAAAATGCGTACACAACACTAAACACAAAATTTTTTCTTGATAATTTTTAAACTTTTCGTTTTTTCATTTCAACAAAAATTGGTCTTTAAAAGTGTTGGTTTTCTGGAAATTTAAATTTTCAACTTAAATACTTTAAAGCATTACTTTATGTCACAAAAAGCATAAATACTATCCCCTAAAATCATATAAAATCAGATATATTTATATCCAATTATATATAATTTAATGTCCCGAATATGAAAAAATTTCGGATAAAATTGTATATTTTTTTTTTTTTGTTATAATTTTAACCAATGCTCAGGGGAGGCCCCATACTCATGCAGTGCATTGTATTGATCAGGAAAATAGGGTATGGGAGGGAGGAAAGAGGGAGTAGTGTTTGTGGATATTTGATTTAAATTTTTCTAAATTATAAGTAACAGGGAAGACTTCTGCGGGAAGTTTATTCCACATACGAATCGTTCGACTAAAAAACGAATTTTCTCTGTAATGCGCTGTGCGAAACACAGGACAATCAACTACAAACGGATGTGCTCTACTAGATAAGCGAGTATTACGAATAAAAACTCGGGCTCGTGGAATAAGTTCACTTATCTCAGATGAGCATCTCCCATGGTAATATCGATAGAAAAGTGTCACACAACCCACATTCCGACGATGCTCCAATGAATCAATAGAGTTGGATACACTACTGTCATTGATAGGCTTCACCGCCCTCCCCTGAACACGGTCCAGAAGCTTCAGAATAGACAGTGGAGCCCCTGCCCATATATGAGAGTTGTATTCCATTTTTGGCCGGATATAGCTGTATAAATAGTAAGGAGATCGGATAGAGTGAAGTAAGTCTTGCACCGTTTTAGAAAACCGAGACACTTGAATGCCTCTTTCGACACTTAAAATACGTGCTTATTCCAACGGACATCACACTGTATTCTCATGCCCAGAACATCAAGAGTATCCGATTCCTCAATACCTATACCATCCATAGTTACAGGTGACAATGTTGATTCCACAGCCCGTCTGTGGGTTAACATACAACATTGGGTCTTGCGTGCATTAAAATCGACCTTATTCGCGCGACCCCACTCAGAGATTGTAGAAAGGTCTTGATTGAGTGTGTCATTCATGTTCTGCCGCATGCCCTCTATCTCCAAAGAGCTTGGCCTGTGATCGAATGAAAATGAATGGCAAATGTTGCTGTCATCTGCAAAAGAGTAGATAGGATAACTGTTGATCAAAGGAACCACAAATGAAGCAAAAATTAACCACAAATGTCGTAAATAATTGATTAACTTTTATTTGTTTTATTTTTTTTAAATAAAAACAAAAGAAAAACGTATAAAATGAATGTAAATTCATAGAACAATTACTTGATGTG
>CM037855.1:115060619-115105841 GCA_021234595.1 Delia radicum | reverse complement strand
ATAATGGGCAACTGCAATTGCCACCTGAGTAGAAAAAACAGACAAGATAGTTAAGTTTTTAAAATATGAAGGAACTGCCTATAAAATCTGTTTTAAAATGTCTGCAAATAAAGACTTTTTAAAACATAATTTTTCTTATGCTCATAAATTGTAGCCTGACCCGTAGAAGAAAAAACAAAAAGTAAAAAAAAACTGAAGGTGTATTCTGATTGTTGTAATTAAGATAATTGCAATAAGATATGCTGGAGCATTACAAATTGAAAAACTACCATGTCTTATGGTTGGAAATTGAAAAAACTTGTACAAGATAAGAAATACAGCTGCCATCACTAGGCCAACTAAACATTATGGCCAAAACAATACAATCAGGTTAGGTCAAGTTTTGTTATTTCTGTTTTTCTGTATTTGCGTTTTAGTTAGCAAATTGAAAGGAAAAACAATACAAATGCATTTGAGTGATGGTTAAAAGGAAGCTGCTGCTTTTGTGGAAAATATATATTTTTTTTTATAAAACTAAATACAAAGGGATTGCAGTGAAATATTAACAACAAAAAAATATTCTGGTTAATTTACTATTTTTATTTTCTTTTTGCAAAAGTGGGTTGGTTATGTTGAAACAGGTTATGATTTAGAGTTATTTCTTTGGAGTTTCAATAAACGGCAGGAAAGGTATTTAAACTAACTTTATAAAAAAAAAAAAGAATCTTATGAAAATGAAATAACTTATTCCTCACCTCTTCTACCTTACTGTGTAGAGGTACGACAAACGCTTCTCCAATAGCTTTAATTTTGGGCTGCACTTCGGGTTCTTCTGGTGTACAGGTTGTTATTTTCGAAAACCTTTCGCGGAATACTCCTACCGTCCACTGGGGGTCCACGGACCCCCATTTGGGAAGCGTTGTCCTATACACTCATTGAAAAAGGGAAATTTTTTCATCAATATGATGAAAAACTTTATTGATTTACGGTCCAATGTAACACTTCATAAATATGATGAAGCTGTTTCATAGAATGGCAAATTGATGACAGGCTTCTTCATATTTAAGAAATGTTTCATCAATATGATGAAGTTTCATAACTTTTATGAAATACTTCATAAATGTTATTAAATTATTCATAAATATGATGAAGCAGTTTCATATAGTCTTTAAAAAATTGCTTCGAAGGAGAGAGCATGTCATAAGTTGGTTCTTTCAGTTTAAGTAGGTTGAAAATAAGGTGCAAATTTAAAAAAATTTTAAAAACATAAAACTGTTTTGAATTGAAATAAATCAAAATAAATATTGAAGTGAAATTTATTACTATTATTTTAAAATGATTTCGATGTCTTTAGCTTAATGTGTATTTTTTATAAAATTAGTATATATCCAGTGCTTTTGTGAGTCTTTGCTGGTCCATATATTTTAATTTCAGTTAAAGTTTTAGTTGTGTTCCCCCAGGTTCCTTCATTGTGATTTTTTTCTTAATATTATGCAACATTTTACGATTCTAACTGCCACCAATTGCCACTCTTTGTGTTATCTAACACTGATCAAAGCGTCTTATTGTTTTTCCGCCGACTTTCGGACGTGTAATAGTGAATTTTTGTTCGGTGTTGTTGTTATGTTTTGTTTAACGGAATCATGTTTAACGGAATGATGTGTATAAAGCATGTGGTGTCATATATGGATCCATCTTCAGTAAACACGTTTAAGATAATCATCGGTTATTAGGAAATAATGTGAAAGTCCCTACGTTTTTGTACCAATTTCTATGAAAAAACATCTGCTTATACGAACTCGCTTAAGACGGCGTACCGTTATATTCCCCAAAGTCGCATTGCCTAAAAACCAAAATGACATATTGCCCAAACGTTCGCATATCCCCCAAAATTGTGGATGTTAATATGTTATAACGACCAAATCAATGACAGAAAATCCAAAACATTTTTTTTGGTGCTATGGCATTTTATTTGAAAAATTTTTTTTTTTTCGGCGCTATGTCATTTTATTTTGGTAAAACAATTTTTTTGGGCACTATGTCATTTTCTTAAATTAAACAATTCTTAAAAAAGCTGCATAAAAAAGTAGATATAAAGGCATAACATTTTATACCTGTTATAACAAATTCTGTAATGTACGTGTTGTAATTTTGCCAAATAAGAAATGTATGAAGTGTGAAAAAATGATAATCACGCAGAAAAAACTTTATTCCGCGAAGCCGCCTACCGCGTTCTACGGAGGATAAAAATCCCGAAGGTCGCCACCCAGAAGAACTTGTTTTTCAAATCAGATTTCGAATCCGTTGAATCTTATATTTTAAGACATCAAATAACATTTATTTGACCTGTCATAACTTTTGATGTCCCAAAATACCAACAAGATTTATTGTTTTTTAATGATTATTTTTTTAAAAGTCTATTTTATTAAAAATTTTAATACGTTAGTGTCTAAACGTTAAATAAACAGAAGGCCAATGCTCTACTCTTTCATTTAAGATAAAAAACAATCAATTAGCTGTTTAAATGACAAAGCTATGACTGGTCAAATTATATTACTTATTGTCTTATAAATAAGATTTCAACGGATTCGACATTGGATTAGTAAAAACAAGTTTTTCTGTGTGGTGGCCTTCGGCCGCTCTTATGGTTTTTTCCTCCGTAGAACGTGGCAGGCGGCTACGCGAAATAAAGTTTTTTCTGCGTGCGACACAAAAAAAAATAAAATTGAAGCAATTTTTTAAGTTTCTTAAAACTCTTGTTTGATTTCATGAATCAGTCTTAACATTTAAGGTCTTATGACATTTAAAAAAAAAAAATTATGATGTTGGACAATAACTTCTTTTTTTTTACTGTCATAGCGCCCAAATTTATTTTGGCCAAACAAAAAACCGTCATAGCGCCCAACAAAAAGTGTTATTTCGTCCAAAATCAATGTCGTATTGCCCCAAAAAAAGAGAATTTTTACAACAACAATTTACATATAATTTTTTTGGGCGCTATGGCGTTTTTTTCTTGGGCAATATGACTTTGGCGAATATAACGTTACGCCGCTTAAGATGACTCTTCAATTAAGACGAACTGTTTCGGACAGTCTCACAAACAAAATTTCATACAATTTTCCATTTTTAAAACAAACTCCCCAATTTTGGAAATTTTCATAATTTCTGTAAATTTTAAACCGAACGCACAGAAATTTTTTCTCAATGTATTCACAAATATTTTTTTACGAAATCAAATGAACGAATTTTACAATTTTTAAAAGTTTTACAAAAATTTTTAATATTTTGTGGACAATGAAAAAATTGGCAATATACTTTAACCCGGTTAATATGAACCTCGTCTGTAACGAATCAATTTTGTTAGTAAAACAGAGTTTTTCTTAACCGGTTCTTATTTTATGGCGATTTTTAACAGGGACTTATTATAATTTTATAAATAGTTAATTTTCTTCTTTTATAAAAGTAGTTAAATCTTAAAAAACTTGTTGTGATTTAAAAACAAATTTCTTTTTAAAAGAGGCGTCCGAAAGTTGTGCCCATTTTGGGTACCTAGAATTCATATCGGTTTTGGTTTCAAACGCGATGTTATTACGAGATATTCATCATAAGAAAAATTTGGAATAAGTCGAGTTATACTTTTTGAGTTATAGGCGTTCAAAGTTGAAAATTTTCGTACAATGGTAACACTCATAGAAATAAACCTGTAATAATAGCAAAAAAACAGCTACTAAAAATTTGTTAAAAATGACCTTGCAGAAAAAACTGCTTAAATTAGCAGATTTTTTTTACTAAATATTAGTAATATAAGAATAGCAAAAATATGTTGATACTAGTATTTCAATCTGGCTAAAGATCTCAAAAAAAACCCAAAGTTTTAGAATCTATTATTTGTACATTTATTTTGTATTTTAAAAACCCCAAAAAAAATTAAATTTGCTGAAAAATTAAAGGAAACATTCATTCATGTAAAAATTTAACTCACGCTTATTCACTCACGAAGCATTTTTTCCTACTCACACTCACTCACGTTCGCGCGAATTAATTTAAGTTTCAAACTAAAGCGTGACCTCGAATGATTTACGTGAATCACGCGAAATTCTGCTTACGAGCCCATCTCTGCATGTGCGGAGGTATCAACCACTCCCATTTTATTGTTATGAAGCCGTGACCAATATTTCACGTTGATATCTTTACTGGAAGTATTTTTGGCCACCAACTCCATACAATTGCAAACAGTGTGCACTGGTGCTGAAACAGCGCCAGATGGAGAGCATGCACTGAAAAATGTTTTACAGTAGAATCTACTGAAAATGACGGTTAAAACAACTGTAATTTCAGTTACAAGAGGAGATAAAGGTAACTACCGTTAAAATAACTAAAATTGTAGTAAAAGTTAACTATGGATAAACAACTAACATATGTAGTAAAAGCAATTAACAGCGTCGTAAAACAACTGAAAATTTTACTACAAAAATTTTGAAACAACTGTAAGAATTGGTAAACACTACTGTTTTTAAGTTATTTTTTTCAGTATTTAAAAAAAAAAATTTTATCTTTCAATTACAATTAAAATTTTTACTTCCTACATCCTTCTTAAAATGCAAAGTCAAAATTCCAAACGGTACTCCAGTTATAACGTTTTTATGCATTGCAGATACCATGGAACTTTCTAATTATTATTTGTAATAATATTATTATTATCAATAATAAATATAAACTAAAAGAGAATTTATAAGAGATTGACACAATATTTTTTTTAATAGCTAATAAAAATTAGGTGTTTACGGCCAAATTACTGTTTTGGTGGTTGTTTTTAAAAATAGTACCAAAATAACTACTTCAAGCAAAATGCAATCTTTGATTATTGAGAAATAAATGATTTTTCCCATGGTTTAAGTTTTAATGCAGAAAATTGGAAATAATATTTACTTTTCTGACTTGAGATTCTTTTATTTGTTGTGCAGTTTCATTGTGTTTCTTGTGGAGCTTGGGCAAATGCAAACGTAGTTACTAGGGACTTTTTAAAAATATTGTTATATATAAATCGTGCGATCCATGATAAATAACAAATGGAATTGATCGAGGGTCTTCAAATTTCATTAATTTTTTTGTACATAAAATTTAACAGATGTTAAGTACCTTAGTTTTTCTTTAGTCTACACTCAGGGAACTTCTTCTGTAAATATTTGTAGGTGTTTTAGTTGTAATACAGTATCTTTATTTTTAAGTGAAAAGGCAGTCAGTTGTAGAAGAAATTTCAGTTTTGACTACATATGTAGTTCATTTAAAAAAACAAACCACATCAAATTACTGTTTTGATTGTACATTAATTTTATACAATCGTTTTGTTTTATTTAAAAAAAATAAAACAAATAAATGATTGTGTATTTTTTACTTCATATGTGTTTCATTTTTTTTGGTTAATTTTTTGAACAGTAAAACACAAATGACAGTTTTAGTTAAATTTACTGAAATATAAGTCGTCATTTATCCAAGTGCAATTTCATTTGTTTTTATCTACATTTGCAGTGGTCTCTACCTACATGATAGGCTAAGTGTATATGTTCGTTGGTTTAAAACCTAGTAATCAAAACGTTGTTTATTAGTACTTTAATAAGAAATATTAATGATCATTACAAAATAAGAAACCGTTGATTGTAGTAAATTTTTTAACTCATTTATATTATAAACGGTGCTAAAAAAAATATATAAAACTGATATAATTTTTTTTATTAAATTTTACTATATATATTTATATATAATGATATGTTTTGCCATATATAATTATATATAAGAGTGATAGAATTATTTTTGATTAATATATGCTCATATATAGATCTATGTCTATTTAAAATGATCAGATATACAAGATATGATAATATTTAACATACGATACAATTATATATGATGATATATTACTAAATATTAAATTTTTTTCGTAAACTAGGTACAAGATATGAACATATATCGTAATATATTGCCTCACATATAAGCATATATAACGATATCAGGTTGTATATGTATTTTTATAGAAACTTTTTTCATCGGGATGTGATAATTACAATGAAATCAGCAAATTCAAGTAACTTAAATTTAAATAAATAAATCCAAGCAAAAATTATAATTTTAATATTTCGAGTTTGATTTAAAATTAAAACCGCCATAATTTTGCACCGTTTAAGATAAATAATTAACGCAGATGGATTTAGCATACTTAAACTTCTAACACATACACAAATCGTAATAAACAACGAGAAAATTGACATCGTACAAACAGCAAAAAATCTAGGATTAGTTTTCAACAGCAACCTAACTTGGTCAAGCCATATTAATGCACTGGTGGGACAAATTTATATAAAACTCAGAACTCTGTGGCCCATCCAATACTTTACACCGTTGAATGTAAGAATACTTCTTGCTAAAGCTTACTTGATTCCAAGCCTTACATACGGATGCGAGTTGTTTTCTTATTGTGATTCCGCTAGTACGAAAAAACTTAAAGTCTTATATAATAACATTATAAGATATATTCATGGACTCAAAAAGCGTGACCAAGTTTCAGCATTTTCGAAGACACTCTATGGTGTTTCTTTTGAAAGCCTTCTTAAGATAAGGGTTCTTTGTTTTTGCATAAAGTAATTTTTACCGAAAAGCCGAAATACCTATTTGAGAAAATAAGATTTGCTAGATCTTTAAGGGGTAAAAGGATCATTATTCCGAAATTTCGAAACCTGGTTTCTGAATCGCAATTTTTCATCAACGCTATTCGTCTTTGGAATGCTCTTCCATATAACCAACAAACAAACAGCAACGCAATGTCTTTTAAGAATGATCTTTTTAAATATTTTGCTTAATTTAATTCATTTTATTTTGTTTATTTAAATTTTTTATATTTTTTTTTATCTTTAAATTTGTATTTTTATTATAAATGTTAATTATATGTATTAAATATTAATCTTTAGTTTAAGTTAATTCAATTAAATCTGGCAAATATTTGGACACATATAATATCCTGTACTATAATTAAAAGCTTAGTCTTGTTGTGCAGGAAATCAACAATAAATAAATAAATAAAAGATTATTCATGTCAAACAAAAAAAAAAAAAAATTTAAAAAGTGTCGAACATTTTGAAATTCCTCATACGTGAACCTCTTTCTTTCTAATTCAAAGACACCTGACAAGAATCTGTAGTCAAAAGAAAAAAATATATCCACAAACAAAAAATTCGATAGTGAAAGGGTCACAAATGACAAGTCAATAGACTCATTCCCATGACAAACGCCATGTTAAAATGACCGGCCCTTTCATTTAGAAAATCCGAACTAGGATCAGTCACTGCCACCTAATGACGAATCCTGTGTGTCACCTGGGACCCTTTGTCCGTAGGATATGTCACAAAATATACCAAAATTAATTGAAATTTTGTAAATACTTGAATAGTTGAAGAATTTTAAAGCGTCAAATTTTGTTTAATAGTTATTTCAGAGGATACCCCTTTTATATTTAAATAAATCCTGTAATCTTTTTTCTCTTTAATTATGAAATTATAAAATACCTAAATATAAGCGCAATTGGAGGGTGGCTGCATGGATATTTTCCATGTTGGTATACTTGTATGCATTTATTTTGTCGATTATAATTTATGTTTAAAATTCGTATTGTGACAAATTTCAAATCAACCATGTATGGAAAATAAAAGCAGTAAAAAATATAAAATCCAATAAATCTAAATATCACATCAAATAAACATAAATTTAAATACATTTTTATGTATGGGATGTAAGTAGAGTATAAAGCCAAACACACACAAGCAAACACACACATTCAAATATATTTACACATCTACTGACACACTTTCCGGCTTACTAAAGAAGAAATACATTAAATTCACACATAAATTATGATTTTATTTTTTGTTCACTTTTATTATTATTTTTTTGTTGCTGTTATTTTTTTTTTTATTAATATTGTATTGTATTTAACCTTATTAGGTAAAATTAACAAAAACCACAAATTTAAAACAAATTATTGTATTAAGGCGTATGGTGTTGTTGTTGTTGTTGTTGTTGTTGTTGTTGTTGTTGTTGTTTTTTATTTTTTTTTTTACTATCAAGAAAAATAAGGAAATGTTGTTAATGTTCGTGTAGTTACTGATGAATTTAAATGTTTTTTTATTAAGATTCTTAGTTTTAAGCTGGAGGTACATTTCAGAATGTATAGAGTTAGATTGTTTGACGTTGCATTGGAAAAAATTTTATATATTGTTCCTAGGGTTTTCAAATTCACAACATTTTTCAACTACTGGGAATTGTGGAACTCTCTGCGATCATTCCTAGGAATTCCCGGGATTTCCAAAATAAATATTTGTTAAGGGTTTGAACGGTTGTGAACGTTTGTTTTTCTCAGGCAAAAAATATATTAAAATTTAACAATCACTGTAAATGCAGCAGTATTGCCAGTGGGTTTTTTAAAAAATACCTACACTAAGCAATAAAAAATCCCTTTTCTCCCTACATTATCGAATTTTTCCCCTACAAAAATCGCTACGAAATTTTTTACCTTCTTATAAACTAAATATGATTTGAAATTTTAATACTTTCGACGACAATTCCAATTATTTTCAAAAATTAATATCCAAATGCCACTTTGTTCGAAAATTATTTGAAAATAGAAAGATGGAGCAAAATTGATTATTAATAGGTTTTTTGTTAAAGTTCTGCCTATTATGGAGGCTCTAACTTTCTAAAACTTCGGGTTCTGATGAGATCTTTAGCCAGATCGAAATATTATTTATTTTTGTAAATATACGGAGGTTGAAAGCTCGTTATAAATTGAAAATAACATAAAAAGAATCTCGATGTATATAAAAACAAAAAACTAATATAAATTTTCCAAAAATATTTTGTAGAATAGATTTAAAATTGTCAATATTTTCCAAAACAAAAATCATGCCAGCTATCAAAAAGTTTAATTTCATACCAGCGGTTCCTATTTCATTTTTATTTGGTGTGTGTTTACATAACCCATCAAAAATTGTATTGCTTTTCGTTGGTGAAATTTAACATTGGTTTTTCATAGGCGGGAAGCTGTTCATACAATGCTGCACAACAACTTCCAAAGGATAACTTTCTAAATAACTTCCAAAGAGATTGTTAGTTAAAAACCAAACAAACATCTATTAAAATGACAAATTTTAAGAAACTAATTTTTCTACTGAAATATCTCTCAAAATATAATCATTTTGCAAAAAAATTAAGAAATAACTGTTTTTGAAAAGATTTGCATTATTTGGAAGAATTACCTACATTTTGACTAATTTGAAATATCTGTCCCTTTTCCCCTACACCGTTATTTTGAAGGCAAAAAACCTACATGTAGGGAGTTTCCCCTACTTCTGGCAACACTGCAATGCAGGAACATTTTTAAACATTTATTTTACAACTCCAAATGTTGTTTTATTTAAGGTTTTTCATTAAAAGTTAATTTTTATAAAGTGGAATAAAATATTTTATCTCTATGTGCTTCATAAAGAGGTATAGATATAGAGGTATAAAACTTTGAAATAGAATAAAACAAATATGAATTTTTTAAATTGACATGAAATTTACTATATACGAAAGACAATCTTCAGGCATTATAATTTAAATATAATGCCAGTAGCCAGCCGGCGCTCGGACGTAGTCTAATCTGGAGGTCCAATTTTCGATAACTTTTCCAACATTTGTGGCCGTATATTGGCAATAACGCGGCGAATGTTGTCCTCCAAGTGGTCAATCGTTTCGGGCTTATCAGCGTAGACTAGCGATTTCGCATAGCTCCACAGAAAATAGTCCAGCGGCGTTAACCCTCTAACTGGCAAACGATGTTTTGCAACGAATTTCATACTATGTGCTCCACTCGAAAAACAAATAATAAGTTCTTCAATAAAATTGTTTATCGTTGCCTGATTAATGCTATAAACACATAGACCACAGCAGACTGCAGAGCTAACACGACTACAAATGCCGTTCACTGCAATCGTCGCCGTGTGGCCAGCTACTTATTATTTTGGAAACGACAGCAACATAATAAAAAGCTGTTTTTATACAAATGAATTTTTATTTCAGTAGTGCCAATTACATTTTTTGTTTGCTTTATTAAAATAGAACAGCATGCATGGCTGTAGACACGTATATAAAGTTCACTTAAAATACAATTACTTATTTATAATACATTATTATAACGTGTAAATAAATTTATCTAACCCCTCTTGAATATTAATGCAATTATACCATTTAATGTTGCGACGTTTTTTGTGTGTTAACAAAATAAAATATTTTTAAGCACTAATTTGTTACATATATTGTTTTATTGTCAACACTATTTTTGTTTTGCAGCCAACAAAAATAGAAATTATCCTAAGTTGACTACAGCGGCAAAAGTAGTCGGGTAGCCGTGTAGTTGTGTTGGTGCCAAAATAATCGTTTTCATATAAACGTGTGTATTTTATTTTTGACAGGCTGTAGTCGTGTAGCTGCAGTCGTCTATGTGTTTATAGCATAAGGCGATATGAGCCGAAATATATTAGGGTGCATTTTGAAAACTAAATCATATAAAAGAGAAGTTTTGAACAAAAATTATTTCTCTTACCAAGATATAACCACATTCCAAAAACAATTTTTTTTCTGCTCCTTTTTAAGAAGATATTACGATTTTCGCTCTTTGGAAAAGCGTAATTAGGCGAAAAAGTATCGAAACTTCAATTTATATTGTTCAAACTTCAACGTTTTGCTATTAATACTTAATGTCTTCCTTCTGCCAAATTTCATAAAAATCCGTCTATTAGTTTATAAGTTAAGATAATGTCCTTTAGATTAATCCTGATAAAATCCTGTGAGTCCTTGGACCAAAGTAAGGACTTATTATTAAAGAAAAAGCTTCAATCTTGCGTACATTTTATTATAAAGAGTTTATAGACAACTTATATTGGTTTTTTTAGATTTTTGAAAACTATGTTTTTACAAAAATAATTTTTTTTTTGAAATTTTACGAAATTTTGATTTTGAAGCTTTCTCGCTTCCAAACCGTAGACGGCACACGAACATTTCTTTGCAAAATATTAAGAAAACTTAGTTTTGTATGGGAATATATTAATTTCTCTCATTTGACGTATTTGTGGTAAATTTTATGAAGACTGCCCTGAGGCAGCCTTACCCGCCCAGCAAAATTTTTTTAGAACAGATTACCATTGAACCTCTTCTAGAACAGCTTCTTTTACCACCGGTTACATGGAACCAGTTATAGAACAGGTTCCTGGGAGTCAAAATGTAATGCTTCACTTTCCCCGAACCAGTTCTATAACTGGTTCTAGAACCGGCTCCAAAGCAACCTATTCTAGTTTGGAGGTAAAGAACCTATTGTAAATAGGACAAACTCCATATAAAAAGATTATGTTGCGGAACAGAAATGAGAACCTGTTATAATACATACACTATAAGTTGTTCTGCAACCTGTGATTTGGATTTTACTATTTTAATTTTACTTTAGAGGGTTAAAACGCACGATCTTGAAGGGTTAAATCTTTACGGATCCGAACGTAAAACTATGCGGTTACCAAACGTTTCCTTCAATAAATCAATTGTGGCACGAGCTGTGTGACATGTTGCGCCGTCTTGTTGAAACCGCAGCTCCTGCACATCATGGTTATTCAATTGATGAACGAAAATGTCAGTAATCATGGGTATATTGCGGTCAGCATTGACTGTATCGTTCTGACCAGCATCGCTGCAGCATCGCGGACCAATGATTCCACCAGCCCATAAAGCATACCAAACAGTCAGTTTTTCTGGATGTAACTGTGTCTCAACATACACTTGAGGATTATCATCCCTTCATATACGTCAGTTTTGTTTATTGGCGTATCCATTTAATCAAAAGTGAGCTTCATCGCTGAACAAAATTCGCTTAAGAAAATTTCAAACAGAGCCATGATTTTCAAAATAAATTTGCACAATTTGGAAGCGTTATTCAGGCGTCAGTCTATTCATGTTGAAATGCCAAACCAAACTAAACATAAATCACTAGACAGCTAACAAAATTGCCGCCAGTTAAACAAGTGCTGCCAACTTAAAGTATAAAAAACACCCTTTACATTTAAGTATTGATTGATTATTGGATTTGTGCAAAATTTGACATAAATAATTAAAAAATTTTAAAATTTTACGATTTTCTACTTATTTTTGTTTTTTTTAACGGATGTTCTGTTTTGCAAACATGGAATCCCAGGAATCCCGACCAAAATTCCCGGTAAGTGAAAAATCGACAAAAATTCCTGGAAATTCGTTCCGAGATTTCACTGGTTAAAAACCCTAATTGTACCCCCCGCATTGTTATGGATAGAATAAATTAACAAGATTACAATAAAATTGTTTTTTTTTTCATAAATAAAATAACATTTTAAACATTGATTTAGTGGATTTAACATGACTACCATTTGTTTGAGTGTTATTTTTTTAGTTGGATTCATTAGCTGAGTTATGTCTGCGTTGTGTCAATATTTAAACAGGTTCGTGTAACATGTGAATGCGTATGCAGATAAGTGATTCACACTTTATAATTTTGGAAAAAGAACGGGTTCGAAAAAATTTTAAGGTATTAAAACAAATGTGATTGTAGGAAAAACTTTGAAAACTCTTAAAATACTAGGGGAATTAGGGTAGTGTGGTGATAGGGGTGAAGAAGTAAATTCAATCGTTTTCTTTGGTATTTAATTAATTTTTAAACACCTACTGATTCTTGTTGTTTCAATGAAATTTGTACCATGTGTTCGGCACAAAAAAGTAAACAATATGTTCCCCTAGCAATTTTTTTCGTTGCGCACTTTAAGAGATATAGACCAAAATAAGTTAAGAGTGAATCTCAATAACAAATTCATAAAAATAAATATATTTAGGCATAAATTATTTTTTACAAAGAATTACTTTTACCTAGATGTAACTACAATCCAAAAATTACACATTTTGTTTTTTTACTTTAGAAGATAAGGAGTTTTTAGTTTTTTGGAAAATGCGAAATTGGGCGAAAAAGCACAGTAACTTAAATATATATTTTTCAAACTTAAAGTACCAAATATAATTTTTATGCAAAATTTAATGAAAATCCGTCAATACGTTTACAAGTTAAGGCGATGTCCTTTAGAGTTATCCTGTTGCAATTACGTATGTCCTTAGACCAATATAAAAGCTTTTTTAAATGCTTAAGCTCCACATTATATTTTGTAGCACACGAAATTGACGTATTTAAGGACAATTTAAAATACGCCGTCTGGACCCGCACTTTCCGGTTAGAGGGTTAAATTAGCTAAGCCAAATTATCAGCATTTATTGCCTTTTAAAATGAATAAATCAGAGCCAACAAAAAATAAAAATGTTGAGAAATAAAATGTTTCTGCAATAATTCATTATTAAATTTTTTCCCGTTTCCCGGGCTTTAAACCTTAAAGTTTTTTTATTTGGCAGAGATGCCAGTCCAACTGCTAATGTTACCATTACTGGGAACGAATTGCAAATCCGGAATGTATACTAATATTTAAACACAACATATTCTAGTTGATTGTTTTCTTATTAGATTTTACATTGCATGTTACCTGTATGTTTGGTTTGAGAATTCTGTATATAGTGTTGATCTTTTAAAATTGCATTTCATTTTGAATTGTCATTTTTGACATCATAATTAAATGTTACAAATAAAAACACTTATTGTTAAGAAATT
The DNA here is from genome assembly GCA_021234595.1 of Delia radicum. NCBI lineage: Eukaryota > Metazoa > Arthropoda > Insecta > Diptera > Anthomyiidae > Delia > Delia radicum. Next base: position 115,092,112 of record CM037855.1, on the reverse strand, counting down.
TTATAGAAGATGAAACAAATTTTTTGTGGGGATCACAAAATTCAATGGAAAATTTAGAACACATCAATATATTAGAATTTCTGACTTTTAATTGAAGATATGGAAGTTTCTGAATTTTAAATAGAAAAGCTCAATTAAAAATTACATTTTCTTAATTTCAAATAAAAATTCTTAATTTCTATTGATGATTTCTCAATTTTAAATGGGAATTCTAAATTTAAATTGATAAGAAAACAAAAAAGAAATGTTTAAACGGTTTATGAATCTTTTTTGTGAAATGATGAAAATTTATGAAACATTGGACATAGATTTTTGTTTGTGAAACTTTTTATTATATCTAGAAAACTTTATAAATATGATAAAAAATTGATGACGTGAGAAGCTCGAACTGGTTTTACTGTGTAGTCTTATTCAGAACAAGTGTACATAGCACCGTCTGCCACTCTAACACAACTCATTGCCCGCGCGACATACGTAATGTTATATTCATCTGAATAAAGTGTGCATTTGAAGAAATGTTTGAAGAAATGTTAACTTTAATAAAAAGTTATACACAAAATTAATGATATTAAAAACTTGTTTTTATTAATACAAAAGATATTCTAGTTTACAAGCAACAAAAAAAAAAAAAACAGTTTTTTTCTCACTCTATACATTAATTCACCTTTTCGGAAATCCTCCCATTAAGAACATTAAAGTAAATACTTTCTGTAACCTTCTCGAAGCAATTTTTCAATCTCTGCTTGAGCCCTCAAGGCACCAAGTGCCGCCTGGCTGTCAGATATAATGTAGATCGTTGAGTACCTTAGTTCTTTGACTACATCCTGGTATTTTTTCTCTTCTAAGAAAAAAAGTTTGTAATTCCCCTTTTACATATAAATTATTCGGTTTCCTTAAAATTAAAAAATTTTTTACTCAGAGCAACTCAAATTTTGCCCCGCGGTACCCACATTACTGTCCCGCATTTGGTATTTAACCATTAAATAAAGCGCATCATAATCTGCTTTTTACTTATGGAGAGGAGATAACAATAGCATTTAATAGCTGAAACATTCAAATTGAAAACAAAAATTTTCATGTAGTGGTTAATTCTGGATTTTCTGATTACAAAAACATACATTGTGAAGATTGTAATTGAAAAACTTCAATCAAACACTTATCGCAGTGCCGATCGTAATGTATCTCGTTAAGAGGTGATGCTACGATTTAACGCCTGTAAAAGGATGCCGGTTCGATTTCTGATAATGAAGTATACACCAAAAATATATTGCGATTTTTAAGCACTTTGTAAAGGACGAATAATATAGAAACTAACAAGGAAATTATGTCAATTTATTTTAGTAATTTTATTTTGAAGTACCTTTTTTATAAACTAAATATCCCAGTTTAACTTTTTTGAAATTTAAAATTACAAAAATGGCCAACATATAAAATCAGGGTTAATCTCTCCGATCCCTGGAATACTTTTTCTTTTTTATAAGTTAATGCAGATTATACTTCAAGAAAAGTTATATTAAAACTTTAATCATCATTATCTGGGATAAAATCAATTCACATAATTTCCTCCTTCCCTCTTCGTATTAAATTTTATATAATTGACTTACTGCTCTTATGGATATTCTTAATTCTCTTGTTTATGCGATTGGTTTTAATTACACTTATATTAAACTTCAATCAATACAAATCATAAATCGGAAAATTATGCAAATAAACATTTAAAAGCACATGAAGTAAATTAAAGTTTGGTCATGGCCGAACTTAATGTGTGCTGCAACATTAAAGCATCATTAAATAAATTCTTGGATATGAGGACCTCCACTGAATCATATAATATCAAGTATAGATTCGTAACCGCTTAAATTCCAATTCAAATTAAAACCCTCAACCGACTGAAATACCGTGTACGATATAAAATACCGAGTACGATATATCAATTACCATTGCATTGATATCAATGGTAATGAAATTAGTTTCATTATTATTTTTTTTTAAGTTAATAATACTGATTTGAGGATCTAATTTCATTGATTAATGGAATTGGTTTTTCATTTCAATGACATTAATAATGATCAATTATAAAAAAATAAGTACCATTAAAAAATAGTCTCTTAAAATTAGGCTTTCCATCAAATCATTGATGGAATGCTCTCGCTCAGACTCATTTTTTTTATTAATAAACCCGACATTATATAATTATATAGTTATATAGATATTAATTTTCAGTCAGGTTTGTAACCAAGTAAAGTGGAATGAAATGGAACGGAACTAATTACATTGGAACACTAAACACAGAGAACGAAATGGAATAAAGCAGGAAACGAAATTTTAATTTAGCATGAGCTTAGTAGTATTATCACACATATTGGTAAAACCAATACAAAGCCACCCTGCAGCAATTTTTAAAAAATATATCTTTCGGGATCCCTCCCAACCCTACATCAGTTGTATTATCGAGGCATGTTTCTCCTTCAACTTTTGTAAATTTTTTTTTTAACACGGACAAAAATTTTGTTCCTCGGGAGTATTAGTTAACCCTGATATAACAATTTGTTGTTATTATTAAGAAAGATCCCCAGGGATTAATGAAACAACCACAGGGTGTCTTAATTATTTTTTTATCCATATACGGACCTGAAATTACAAATTTAAACACTCCTTTAATAGAATGCCACATTGGTCCAAAATGGAAAGATATGGAATGGAGCGGGAAACGAATGGAATCGAAACACTTAACAAATTTTAATTATTGGTACGTGTTACCTGAGTTAAGATTTTTAAAATGTTGTCCGTTTTTCGATATCTCGCTTAGTTTTTGAGATACTAGGTATATTATAAAATGGCGTTTTTTTAAATGGCCGGTATCTCTGAAACTAAACGAGATAGACCAAAACATTAGTATGGTGATGAAAAATTTCCATGTATGTACGAAACACATATTTAAGTCTCTCATTCTTGACTCTAGCATCTTTGACAGACTAAAGTAGAGTCACAGTGGGCCATTTAATTGAGAATTTTGTCTGCAACCTAAACTTATACAACTAAATATACACTCAGGGAAAAAAGTTTCATCATATTGATGATCTTATTTTATTTTTATTTTATTTAATTTAAGTCTACGGAATAAATCCTTACAGACTATTAACATAATAATTACAAAATTATAAATTAATATAAGTACAATATTTTTTTTTTTTTTTTTAAATAGTAGAATTTAAAAACAAAATGATGTTGCGTTTAATAATATTAACATTTGAAGAAAAATCTAACAAATTATAAAGATTATTAAAATCATTACACATTCTTATAAACGGATCAGCATCAGCATACATTTGACGATAGAATGGAGTATATAATGGAGTATAATTACGTGTTGATCTTGGAGGAACGAAAAGTACAAAATTTTCTAACAGGAAATCGGAGCATATATCACCATTAATCAAATTTAATAAAAATGTAACGTTTAGCATTGTCCTTCTACTTTTCAGAGTGGGAAGCTTAACGAGGTTTAGTCTGGTTGTATATGAAGGTAGATTATTAATGGTATTAGGGTAGGTGCTTCGTAAGCAGAACAGCAAAAATTGTTTTTGCACTGATTCAATTTTTCCAATTTGAACAATGGATAATGGATCCCAAATCACAGATCCATATTCCAAAATTGGTCTCACAAGCGATGTATATAATTGTTTTGTTACATTGGAATCTGTAAATTCCTTAGCCCATCGTTTTATAAAAGCTAAGGTGCCACGAGCTTTATTAATCGTCAATAAAATATGCCGTTTAAAATCCAATTTTGGGTCTAAGAGAATACCCAAATCTAGAATATTATCTACTAATTCCAACTGAAAACCACCCAAAGAGTAAACACCAAAAGATTCTGTCCTTCTAGAGAAGCGCATATGTTTACATTTTTTCAAATTTAGTTCCATAAAATTAGAGCAGCACCATTCGTAAAAACTATTTAAATCCTGCTGTAGATAAATCTGATCGGAATTTTTATTAAAGCCACGAAAAATTTTAACGTCATCAGCATACATAAGAACGTTTGAAAACTTTATTACCGATGGTAAATCGTTGATAAAAAGAGAAAATAAAATTGGTCCAAGATGGCTACCTTGAGGAACCCCAGATGTTACAATAATATTTTTCGACGTTGTGTTATTAAAATTAACCTTCTGATTTCTGTCTTTTAAGTATGACTTTATCCAGCTTAAACAATTTCCAGCGAAACCCATCATATCTAGTTTTTTGAGTAAAAGATTATGGTTAACTTTATCAAAAGCTTTACTGAAATCAGTGTAAATGACATCAGTGTTTTCGCCTTTAAGGAAACCACGATTTACCAAAGTTGTTAATTGTAATAGGTTAGTTGTTGTTGAGCACCCCTTACGAAAACCATGCTGAAGAGGAGATATTATAGAGGAAATTTGATGACACAGAGAATCAGTTAAACATTTTTCGAATAGCTTTGGAATCGCGCTGAGTTTTGCTATTCCTCTATAATTAATAACATTTGACTTATTTCCAGATTTAAATAATGGAATTAAGAAAGAGTCCTTCCATAATTTTGGGAAATAACCATTTTTAATGGAGATATTAAACATTATGCTCAACGGATACGCCAAAGCATCTGCACAGTTGATTAAGATGCAACTGGGAACACCATCAGGCCCACAAGTTGTTGAGTTTTTTAAATTCTTTTAAATTTTTAACAATTTCATCAGTAGTTATATGAGGAAAAGTTATTAATTGATGTTCTGTAACTGGAAATGGATAATCATTCAAAGTGTCATATTGGGCATTACAATAAATTGAACCAAAGAAAACAGCAAACATGTCACTTATGACAATATCATCTCGGGATTCACGATCGAGATACTTCATGACAGTTGGAAATCCAGAAGATTTTCTCTTAGAATTTACAAATTTGTAAAACGATTTAGGATCTCTTCTTAAATTTATTTTCATATTTTCCAAGTAATTATCATAAAGCTTTGTATTAAGCAAATTATATTCAGCACGCGTAACAGAATATTTGCTATAATCAGTTACTAAGCCAGTTTCTTTATATTTTTTAAATCGTTTATTCTTTAAATTTTTTAGTCTCGATAATTGTTTTGAGTTCCACGGTGGACCAGAATGATTAGCAGGAATATGTTTCGGGATACAATCGTTCATATAATTTAAATAGTTTTGTAGAATACATCGATCATTGAATCAATAGATGTTGATTTGCCATTAGCGATAGATAATAAATTAAGCCAATTTGTATTATAAAAATAATAATTTAAATCATTATAATTTGCCTTTTTAAAACAAAATACTTTTGAATTATCATTACCAGAGTTTTGTTTAATGGCAAACGGTAAATTCAGACTTAACTCAATAGTGGGATGGTATGGATCTTCCGGTAAGGTTACAGGGTCAGTGCGATTTAATGAATAATCTGTTGGCTCATTGACATACATTAAATCTAGAAGCCTTCCTTGAACGTTGTGAACACCATTGATTTGAAATAGGCATAAGTCTGACAAATTATTAACAACAGCATCATTCCAATCCTTTGAAGTAGATGCCGAATAATAAAACGATTCATTTAAATATGTCCAGGAAATTGAAGGAAGATTAAAATCACCAAATACAAGGATAGAATCATCAGGATTAGCTTTTGACACGATAGATCTAATAGCTTCTACATGAATATCGTAAAGTGGTTGTTCGGAATCAGGAGGAATATAGGAACATGTTACAAACAATTGTTTTTGCTTAATTTTGATAAGAACGCCAATAAATTCAATATTTCGAGGTAAATCAAACTGAATTTCCTCAGATGCAAGTTGACAAGAGACAGCTATTAAAACTCCACCCCCAATTGTTTCAGTTTCTCTATCCAATCTATAAATATTATACTTATTACATAAAATCTCGGCATTAAAAATATTCTTTTTTAACCAGGTTTCAGAAAAAACTATTATATGTTGAGTAAAATCAAAACTATTTTTAAATAAAGTTGATAATTTTGTATTTATGCCACGAACGTTTTGATAAATTACAGATAATTGATCATGAGGATGAATATTTAGTTTTTTTGATGCATTTGAGACCGGTAAAGACAAACGACCAGAAGGTAATTGATTGTTTTTATTTTTAAATTCAAATTCTCGTACAAGTGTATACTCAGGCCAAAAATTTGGATCAATAACGATACTAAAGAGGTCAGCAGGCACAGTTATTTTGAATGAAGATATTAATCTTGGCTTAGAAAAAATTGAATTTACGTATTTGGAATACAGCATTTTGATTAAGTTTTGATTTTATGTAAAAATCAATATCACCAGTAGTTGTTTCGGAGACTAACCTGGAAACAAAAACTGATTTATTTGGCAATAAAGATCTTAGTGGATTATGAACTTGTGAAGAAGTATTTGAAGCAGAAGAAGTAGAAGCAGAAACAGGAGCTGATGCAGGAACCGGACGAGCAGAAATTGAAGAACCCGGAACAGAATTATCATGATGTGAAGAAATGGGAACAGAAAGAGCAGGAACCGAAGAAGCTAAAACTTGAGCATAGTTAGGAGCTACCCCAGTTTGTTCATTATTATTCGATGTATCAGCTAAGTTATTTGAAGGAACTATTGCAGTATTATTAGTAGAATTAGGATATTTTAAAGATGATTGTATAGGGATAATAGGAGTATCGTTAACATTAGTAAGATCATCAGGTTTATCTTTATTTTTTCTCGCAGATTTGCGTCTTTTTGGAGAAGACTGCTGAGGGGATTTTAGAGCCTCAAGAGACTTAAAGTCTTTAAAAAGCTTTCCATAGGTAGCAATACGATCAACCAGATCAAGCGCTCCATCTTTAATTGATTGGTAATCAATTATTGTACTTTGGACAAAGCGGTAAAAAGTTGCACCAAGCGGAACACAATCTGGACAAGTCCATTGTAAACAGTTATATTTATTAACAGACTCAGCAGCAGTAACAGGAATGCCACTACATTTAAAATGGCAAACTCCATGGCAAATATTGCAACACAGCATTCTCTCATACTCTGCTACGATAGTACAGCCTTTAATTACACAGGTCATTTAAGGGATTTTTAAAATGTTAACCGGGATTCAGGATATAAAAAAATATCTGGCAGCACTATTAAGATCAAGCAATAAAAAAGGTTGTTGTCACGGGTAAGTTGAAGCACTCAAGTTAGCAACTCTGTACAATGTAATAAATACGGTGGGTAAGGCTATGTACGATTAATTTATAATGACAATCTGGTAAATCACTGTTGATATGAACGGCAAATAAAAGCAAAGCATAAGGTAAACGAAGAAATGAATAAAAACAACTTTATTTATTGTTGTTGTATGATTTTTGCCAAAAATTAAAATAACACCAAACAAATTAATTACAGCAATTATCGATGATATTTCACTTTGTACGTATGTAGAAAAGTACGATTTGTAGTTTGTAGTAGAATACTTAGCTGAAGAGGGTGATATATGTGAATAATTTTTCAATTTGAATCAGCTTATACAGGAGTAAATAAAAATCACGACCAAACTTTAACAGTGTTGCTAACAATTGGGGGCCAAAGCCCCCCCCCCCCCCCCCCCCGAAATATTTTCGATTTTTTATTTTATTTTATTTTTGTTTTGTTTTGGTTAGTATGTAATAAATGAATTTATAATATTTTTTTGAGACTATAATTTTTCAAACTAATGTTGTATTAACTAAAATAGATCTATGGAAACACTACCATAAAGACCATCAAATCTGCTAGATGCTATTCAAGATTGCAACAAGGAGCTTTTTCCAAACGTTTACATGCTTTTACATTTACTGATAGTAATTCCTGTTACAACTGCATCCGCAGATAGAAGTTTTTCCACCCTAAAAAGAGTGAAAACATATTTAAGGATTTCTATGGGTGAAGCTAGACTTGGTGCTCTAGCTCTTGCATCAGTGTGTCGAGAAAAGGTTAAACCTGACAAAATCATTGACACTTTTATGAAAAAAAATCGTTGAATTAAATTTTAAGAGTTTTGTTAATAGTATATAAGGATCTTAATTAATATGATAGATCACTTTCGAGTCCCAGGAGGGGGACGAAACTGCGGCAGTCTGGTGTATCCCTTGTGTCCGTAAAATTTTTCAATAAAAATGTTTTCTTCTTCTTCTTCCTGTAAAGAGACTAACTAAAGAAATATTCTACAGTAATTAATATAAAAAAAAAAAAAAAAAAAAAAAAAAAAAAATTAATTACGATTGTCATTATCTGACGGTTGCAAAACACTTTCTAACATAAAATTTGAATAAACTTGCTTAACGGCGACTCAATCTCTAACCTACACTTGGTATGTGAATAAAGCGCATCATAAAACGTGATAATTACTTGTGAAAAAGAGATAGGATTAAGAAGAAAAAGCATTCTAGTTGAGAAATGAATTGTGCATTGGTATTAGCTAATTCTGTCTCTTCTGATCAAAAACAATACTTGTGTGTACGTAGTGTGACCAAACTCCAATTTAGTCGCAGTCAACGCTGTGTCGACCGTGGCTCAACTGGTTAAGAGGTGAGATTACGATGCATAGCTTTGATGCTAAGACTGTGAGTTCAAATCACAGTACGACACCAAAAAATAAAAAGTTTTTCATATAGAGCAAAATTAACAATATAAAATACTTTGTTCAATTGACACATAAATTAACCACTGACGAGTCCCAGGAGGGGGACGAAACTGCGGCAGTCTGGTGTATCCCTTGTGTCCGTAAAATTTTTCAATAAAAATGTTTCTTCTTCTTCTTCCTGTAAAGAGACTAACTAAAGAAATATTCTACAGTAATTAATATAAAAAAAAAAAAAAAAAAAAAAAAAAAAAAAAAATTAATTACGATTGTCATTATCTGACGGTTGCAAAACACTTTTCTAACGTAAAATTATTTAATTGATACATAAATTTGTTTAATATTTCAAAAAAAAAAAAAAAAACTTGTTTGTAGATATAAGAAAACTAAAAAACAAAGACATGTCAAAACATTTTTGCTTCAAAATTGCTATCATAACTGGGTATAACGTCAATGGTAACTTTCCCATCCAAAACTTATACAAAATATTAGTGTCCGACCGAACTCATTTTTTTCGGCCGAAGCCGAACGTCGGCCATTATATCAATGTTCGGCCGAAGCTGAACTTTTTGTTTTAACAAAAAAAAAATATAAATTGTTTTTTTTAGATCACTAAATTTAAACCAAAAAGTTATTAAACATAAACAAAATACAAATTTATAGGTATATTTTTTAAAAAATCATATTTGGAAAATAGTTTTACTATTTTAAGTACAAAAAAAGGATTAAATATTTGTATTGTACTATATTTTATAGTCAAAGAAAAATAGTTGATCGATTTTTAAGTTGATATAGAGAAAAAAAACTTAAACTTTAATATTTAAAATTAAAAAGTTTGATATTGTCATGACAGAAAAGCAATTTTTCCGCATTCACACCATGTGAATTGCTTCGTCTATCAGAATACAGCTGTCCGGCAGCGCTAAAAAGCTGTTCGCTAGCTACACTAGTTGGTGGGGCTGATAAATATTTTATTTCTACAGCTTTTATATTTGTAAATGTACTTGAATTCCAATACTCAAATATATTTATATTTCGGGACCTAAAGGCTCCGTAATAAACATTTTAATTTCTTTTTCAATAAAAGTTTCGTTTGGTTCTGCTACTTCTAAGTCTGGTACTGCATCATGTCTATCCCAAATTGATGAACCTGTTATTCTCTTTTCAGGATTACTTACCACTCGATTTTTTTTTTTTTTATATTTAATTATATCGCATTAAATTTGATTATTTGCTTATAAGTCTTGTAGCTATATTTCTGGAAATTTTTTTTTAAACTCTTGGCTTTTTGAAATTTTTTCACACACATTGATGTTTAAATATCGGTGTTTTTTTTTGTACTCTATCATATTCAACGTTGTATTTTTTATGTAGTTTTTTTTGTAAATTCTGAGAAGTAAATATAACCGCAGTTGTTATTTATTGTGCTTTTCATAAATAATCATAAAAAGTTCGGTAGTTCGGCCAAATTCGGCAAAAATTTGGCCAAACACCGAACTTCACTTTTTGGCCGAACTACGAAGCCGAGTACTTGTTCGGACACTACAAAATATTAAATATAGGCTCTCGTATGTAACAAATTATATGCTTTTCAAACAAAAAAAATTTAAAAAACATAGTTTTCATAATTCAGAATTTCCATTTGAAATTTATAAGATTTTTCATTACAAATTAAAAAAAAAAATTTTTATTTGTAATTTTGATCTTTTGTTTAAAATTTACGAACTATCATAACATCAATTGAAAGTCAGTAATTCTTACAGGTAAAATGTTCTTCTTTACATTGAATTTTGTGAATATAAATTTAATTTTTCTAAATTTCAGGGGAAATGGAAATTCTTAATCTCAATTAATATTTTAAATTCCTAGAGAAAATTCTTAACTTAAAATTATTTTTTCTGATTTTTAATTGAAATGAAATATCAATTGATATTTTCTGAAATTCAATTTGAAATTCTGAGTTTTGTTTGATATATTCTGAATTACAGTTGCAAAAATATAATAAATAAATAATAAAAATTAGCATTTCATAAAAATTTATGAATTTGCTTTATCATTATATTTATAAGGTTTTTAATAACTTTTATGAAATATTTCATGAGAAGCTATGAAAGTTTTTCATATTTATGAAACATTTCATAATATGAAGAAGATTGTTGTTAATTTTAACTTTTATGAAACAGCTTTATCTTAATTATCAAGTGTTACATTGGACTAAATTCAATGAAGTTTTTCATCATATTTATGAAGTTTTTCATAAATATGATGAAGCTTTTTCTTTAAGCGTATTAATCTGTTGTGTTTTGCCAACCATGTTTTAAATATAATTTTCTCAATATATGAAATGTCTATGAAACGTTTCGTAATATTTATGAAGCATTTCATAAAAAGTTATGAAACTTTATCATATTTATGAAATGTCATCCATTTATGAAACTTTTATGAAACAGCTTCATCATATTCATGAAGTGCTACATTAGACGAATCAATGAAATTTTTCATCATATTTGTGAAGTTTTTCATATATATGATGAAAATTTTTTGCTTAGTGTAGGGAATGCAAATATAATACTATTAGCAAAACATTGATTTTCTATAATTTCTACTTAAATTCATTTAGTCACTCAGTATGTCAGCAATATTCTCACATTCATGAATGTTTAAATGTACATTAATTAATATATGTGTATATATGTAAATGTATATATGTATGCAGTAGCAGCTATGCTATAGTTTGTGTACTAACAATGTTAAAATGTACAAAAGCTTGGAGCATAAGTACACACATTTTATACTTATAGAGCATTATTTTAACCAATACAACTCACTCCAACGAAGTATAATTATTCAACAAATAACCAGTGGCTGCTAATATACTTCATACATTCAATACCAGGGCAACCAAAAATATACTGTATCATATTTTTTCCTATGCTTTGTATTGCAAAATGTAAAAGATATTTATTTATCCGTTTCACAAAAAATTCACGAATCTGGACATTGCTTTGCATATTTTCGCTTTTTTGATTTTAAGAGCATATTTTTTAACTTTAATTTTGGAGCATATGTTTGTACTTCTTATAAAAAAAAGTTCAAAATTTTCAAATGTTTTTTTTTTTCATTTTTTTCGGAAATTCAAGCTATTTTGTCAATTTCGAGTTTCCTATATAGCAATTTCGATATAATAAATCTTTCAACTCATTTTTTCTTATTAACCCTGTTAAAATCGACATATATGGATACATACATAAACACACATGCTTCATACATGTCCACATGCATCCATACATGATTCATATGTGTTCATATACCATTCTAATATGTTGATATGATTAAACATATATGTTCATATATGTGCATTAACGAAAATTGAGGTAATATCTACATATATAATCAAACATAATCTATACATTTCCATACATGTCCATATGTGTACATTCACGAAAATTGAGGGTAATATTTATATATATGACCACTAGGGCAAGTTTTTTTTTTTTGCCATTTGCCATGTCATTTCCAAAAATGTAATTTTTGCTCCACCTTGCCATAAAATGCCATTTTCTACCTTCTTGCAATATTTTTTAGTTTTTTTTTCTATAAAAATGCCTTTTTTACTCATTTTGCCTTAAAATTGTCAAATTGTAGAGTATAAGACTTTATACGTTTAAATTTAGAAGATGTCAGTTCACTTATTGCATATTAAGGTAATTTTTACATTTAAGGCCTAGTTTTTGATATGTTCGTTAAATTTTGTTTATCTAAAGCGACAACGAATTTTGTCCATCATTTCCAATTTTTTTAACAAACATTTGCTGGAACAACTTTTTCTAGTTCAGAATTTCGGTCTTTACTGTGAAATAAAGCAAAATACACAAAATTCCAATAGCAGTATTCCAGTTACAAACTGCATTAAACAAAGATTAAAGATAATCTTCATCGTAAAAACTCGGCATAAGTGTCGTGTTATCTATTTTATAATTTTGATATCTTTTTAGACTCCATCTCGTCAAAATTTGTTGCAATCAATTTATTTGAATTTAAGCAAACCTTGGATTAAAGCTGAAAATATTCTTGTCATAATTTCAATAAAATTTGTGGCGTATTAAATAGGCTCAGTGACGATGATGTAGAGCCTATAAGCAATGCAAAATTGATATTTCAAAAACATGGAGTAAAATCTGATCGAGCTTTAGCAAAAAGTAATTTCGAATGTCTTTGTTTAAGCATTACCAAATTGGAAACAAAAGGACTCTCTACAAAGTAAAGTTTAGTTGTTATAGATTGCGTTAGGAAAGAGATAAAAGATGCCAACAACGAAGACATTATTGAACAATTTAATATTTTTTAATACAAATGAAAAGGATTCATACATTGAAAACTAATCCCCTTCGGAATTACATGCTTCCAAATATGCTACAGTTACATCTACAAATGAGTAACTCGGAGTTTCAGTAAACTCAAATGTTTTGTGTGACAAAAGTAGATCGGTTCTTTCCAGGGACCGTAAAAATTATTCCTTTTTTCATAAAAGTCAGATGATAAAAGTTATTTTTTGATTTTTATTTTTTCGAACCAAAATAAAAATTACTTTTTGATTTTTATTTTTTCGGGCAAAATAAAAGTTATTTGCTGAAATGAAAATGAAAATTATTCAAGTTCGAGGCCATTTACTCTATATTTCTTCATTAGGATATTGTCCTAACAAATAATCTATAGAGTTTTTGTTTTCAAATTTATTATTTGACCCTTTCAGGAATGTGTTGATAGATCTATTTCGGGAATTTTCTAGGTTCCCATCATCAGAACACGTTTTGAAAGCGGTAACAATCCCATGCCAAACCTCAAGCATTCATATGAACTAGTTTACTCACTACATGAGAACTAATATACATATGAGTTTGAAATTAAAGATTATAACCATTGATCAAAAAATAAATTGAAAACTTGTTTGATGTGCAAGATCCACCTCTGGTGGATATTCAATACACGTTTTTTTTTTTTTTTTGTTTCTCTCTCATTTTTTATATTTTGTTAAGTTAGTTAACAAAACAGGGAAAGTAAACTAGGCGGTACTCTGCCTTTTTTCACAAGTTTGTTATAATTTTTATTAAAAATAAAAATTATGTTTTTTCGACCTTTAATTGTGCAATGAAAATGAAAATTATTCAAGTTCGAGGCCATATACTCTATATTTCTTCATTAGGATATTGTCCTAACAAATAATCTATAGAGTTTTTGTTTTCAAATTTATTATTTGACCCTTTCAGGAATGTGTTGATAGATCTATTTCGGGAATTTTCTAGGTTCCCATCATCAGAACACGTTTTGAAAGCGGTAACAATCCCATGCCAAACCTCAAGCATTCATATGAACTAGTTTACTCACTACATGAGAACTAATATACATATGAGTTTGAAATTAAAGATTATAACCATTGATCAAAAAATAAATTGAAAACTTGTTTCATTGCACAATTAAAGGTCGAAAAAACATAATTTTTATTTTTAATAAAAATTATAACAAACTTGTGAAAAAAGGCAGAGTACCGCCTAGTTTACTTTCCCTGTTTTGTTAACTAACTTAACAAAATATAAAAAATGAGAGAGAAACAAAAAAAAACGTGTATTGAATATCCACCAGAGGTGGATCTTGCACATCAAACAAGTTTTCAATTTATTTTTTGATCAATGGTTATAATCTTTAATTTCAAACTCATATGTATATTAGTTCTCATGTAGTGAGTAAACTAGTTCATATGAATGCTTGAGGTTTGGCATGGGATTGTTACCGCTTTCAAAACGTGTTCTGATGATGGGAACCTAGAAAATTCCCGAAATAGATCTATCAACACATTCCTGAAAGGGTCAAATAATAAATTTGAAAACAAAAACTCTATAGATTATTTGTTAGGACAATATCCTAATGAAGAAATATAGAGTATATGGCCTCGAACTTGAATAATTTTCATTTTCATTGCACAATTAAAGGTCGAAGAAACATAATTTTTATTTTTAATAAAAATTATAACAAACTTGTTATTTGCTGATTTTTATTTTTTCGCGCAAAAATAAAATTATTTTTTGATTTTTATTTTTTCGAGCAAAAGTAAAAGTTATTTTTTGATTTTTATTTTTTCGGGCAAAAATAAAAGTTATTTTTTGATTTTTATTTTTTCGGGCAAAAATAAAAGTTATTTTTTGATTTTTATTTTTTCGGGCAAAAATAAAAGTTATTATTGATTTTTATTTTTTCGAGCAAAAGTAAAAGTTATTTTTTGATTTTTATTTTTTCGCGCAAAATAAAAGTTATTTTTTGGTTTTTATTTTTTTGAGCAAAAATAAAAGTTTTTTTTCGATTTTTCAGTGATGATAGATATACAGCAAATATATACAGCAAATATACAGCAAATATTTATACATTATTATATATTATTATACATTGTATTAATATATATTATTATACATTGGCAGTGCGCCAATTTTTGGAAACTAAAATCGTCATTTTTAAAACAAGAATTCTTCAAAAAAAACGTCATATTAAAAATAAGTTTTACTGATTATAAAACTCGAAAATATTACAAACGGCAACCATAAAAGTTATATATTTCGTTCATACAAATTATTATTTGTTATTTATTCGTTATAAAAATAAAAATTTATAACCTATGGAATTTCAACTCAAGAAATTGAAATAAATATCAAAAATAACTTTTATTTTTGCTCGAAAACATAAAAATCAAAAATAACTTTTGTTGTTGCGCAAAAAAATAAAAATCAAAAAATAACTTTTACTTTTGCCCGAAAAAATAAAAACCAAAAAATAACTTTTATTTTTGCTCGAAAAAATAAAAATCAGAAAATACTTTTTATTTCTGCTCAAAAAAATAAAAATCAAATAAAAACTTTTATTTTTGCTAAAAAAATATAAAAATCAAAATTTTAAAAAGCAATGCATTTTATTATAGAGTAGTTCATAAGGATCAAAATGGTAGACTTGAAACAGTTTTCCGACGTTTACTTCTAGTTGCTTTTTTTGTTTAAAAATTTAAAAATAACTGTTATTTTCGGTCCCTGGTTCTTTCTGATAACTTGAAAAGGGACATGATTGTACTATACAATCAAAATTTAATATAGGAAAATTGAATAAAACTTTATTATTTAAATTTTTATTTTTTACACATTTTGTTTGCATTTTTGCCATTTTTAATGGGTTTTTGTGCCTTTGTCCCTGCCACTTTAACCTTTTTCGTGCAAAAAAAAACTTGGCCCTGATGATCACATATGAACTTTTATGAATCATATATGGTTGAATATGGACATGTATGACCTCGAATCACTTCATATATGAGCATGAATGAGTTCATACATGTTTATAATATATGTTGATTTTTAATTGGGAATTGAAACAAATTTCACAAAAGTTACTCTAACTGCTGTGAAAAATTAAATTTTAAATATGGATTTTACAGGAAAAATGTGTTTAAATGTTTGTACCCTACAAACCTTAAGTTCGTTATATTAGTTTGATGTTAAGTTTGCGTTATATGTTAATGTATTATATAAAAAAAAATGTTAAATATGTTAGAATATGTTTCTTTATATGTATACTCAATTAATTAAAATATTATTATTGTACAATTTTAGACTCCCTGAAAATGTCCTTCAGAGAATGACGAAATATTGGAGATATATTAAATAATAAAGGATATTTTATAAATACAAACGTGACCTAGAGCTCAATTATCTAATAATGGCGTTAAGGGGCATATTTTACGTTTCTTAGGTAATTTTTTAAGGGCATAAATTGTTTCTGGTTGCCCTGTTTATTACTAAATGGTTATAATAGCATTAGCTTCATTAACATGTACTAGTATTCGTTGCAACATAGGTATTTATATGTCTGTAGGTGTTTGGCTATTAGCTATTATTTTTAATACTATTTAGAAACATACAAACATTTACACTTACGTTGTAAAAATTCTGCAAAAATAAGTTAGTAACCTGCAAGTACTTACAATTGTCATTACAAATAGCATTACTTTTATATGGCGATGTCGAGCAACATAATGACAACTCTTTACTAAATACCTTAGAAAAAATAGAAAAAATATGTGGTTAACTATATGCTTACCAGTATGGACAAAAATAATAAGTCTAAAAACAAATACGAAAGTAATTAAATTTAATAAAAAATTGTTTTTTTATTGAAGCAGGATTCGAACCCAGGCCTTCAGGCTGGCAGTCAACCACACTACCATCTAAGCAGCTTCGACAAGTTATACTTGATAGATAAAACTATAAATTACTTGTTTGCACAAAATGGCATTACTTTCCAGCTTACGAAAAATCAAAAATAAGTAGTTACATCTGTACTCACTAGAAGTGAAAAGTAATGAGTCTAAAAATAGATTTAAAAAAAATTGTTAGATCATCACTTTACATTTAAAATAATGATAAAAACAAATACTTATGGGTAGCGCATTATTTTTGGTATTGCAATAATGGGAAAATTTACTATATATTAGTAAGTGCTGAGTATTTGTATTAAGTAATGCAGAGAGAGAACTGGTGTCATTGCTGGTAGTGAGAAACGTAATGACATGTCATTACTATTTCTTCACTGGGATACAGAGTTAATAAATGCATTTAAGTTTGTAATTTCTACGATTTTATATTGCTTTTTATATGCTGCTAATGATGTTTACTTCCAGTTGTATATTGCTATGGAAATGTAAGTGCAAGTACCAAGTGAAAAACTATTTGGCTTCTACAATTATTTGGATAAGTTACTTTCGTAAAATCTACAGTTAATTTCATGGCTGACCACCAAAACGAATAGCGGTATTGATATTGGTTTTTCTGTTTGTTTCGGTATTGGTATTCCATTCGTATCGGTATAGCCGACGCCGAAGCAACAATAGCGGTATCTACCGGCATCATTGATAAAATATCAAAAAAATATAAAAAATGCTTTAAATTATTAAAAAAAAAATCAAATTAGTTATATCGCACATTCCTTTAAAATATGAACATCAAATTATAACAAATTATTTAATACCCAGCCAGCAAAATTTTGATACATTTTTGAGGATTCTTATTCTACGCGTTGATGATATATTTTTAAAATTTAACAATTTTGTTGTCAAAAATTTCTATTTTTTGGACAAACATATGAGCCTTCTGAAAAGAATCATAAAAGACATAGAAATTTAGAGAAAAATATTAAATCCAAAAAATGATACAGAATAAACACAGAAATGTATTTGAGTATTTCGTGAACAATTAAAAAATTTCTAAAAAAAAATTGTAATTTTTGAGACTATATCGTTTTTTTAATATCTTTTAAGAGTAATTTTTGAATCAAAGTATAAATCTCTTTTGGAGGAACCTCATTCATGCAAAAATTTTAATTATTGATAATATATTTTGAGCACATTTTTAATTGCTGGCAGGGTAGTTCAAGTTTTACTTTTTAAGCACACATTTTTTAAAGTTTATTTGGAACAAATATTTATTATTTGTATCGAGATTATATAAAAAAATGTGTTTATAAATTCAATTGTCAACCCAAATTAAAAGCTGGTAATCGTACGCAAGTTACAATTTTCCATTAAAAAATATTATAAATTTAATTTGATTAAACATTTTGGATGTTTTATATCAAAAATTGGATTTTTTGTCAACAAAAATTTGTTTTAGTTAGTCTCTTTACAAGAAGAAGAAGTAGAAGAAAACATTTTTATTGAAAAATTTTACGGACACAAGTTATACACCAGACTGCCGCAGTTTCGTCCCCCTCCTGGGACTCGTCAGTGGTTAATTTATGTGTCAATTGAACAAAGTATTTTATACTGTTAATTTGCTCTATATGAAAAACTTTTTTTTTTTTTATTTGTTGGTGGCGTACTGGTATTTGAACTCACTGCCTTAGTATCAAGCTATGCATCGTAATCTCACCTCTTAACGAGTTGAGCCACGGTCGACACAGTGATGACTGTGGCTGAAGTGGAGTTTTGTCCCACTACGTACACACAAGTATTGTTTCGATCAGAAGAGACAGAATTAACTAATACCAATGCACAATTCATTTCTTAACTAGAATGCTTCTTCTTCTTAATCCTATCTCTTTTGACAAGTAATTATTTTTTGTTTAACCGATTTAATAAAGGTATCGTACTGGTATTAAGGGCAACGTTCAGGTATACCGGTATTTTAAAATTCACCCGTTTTGGTGTTGGTATTGTATCGGTTATTAATATCCGTGTCAGATAATGATATTTAAAAGGTATCGGTGGTCAGCCTTGGTTAAGTTTGATTATTTTAGAAAAAATGGAATATAACGACAATTTTATAAGATATAAGGACATATCGCTCATTTACTAAAATACTGTCATAAGTTGAGTTAATGAAGCAGTTTTATTAGTTATATCATGCTTCATATTGTGTAAAAATGTCATATTAATATCATGTACACTTCTCGAGTTAGAGGAGAATATATATTATTCTCTCTGGAAAGTTGGTGCAAAGAGCATATGGAGGGCTTATATTCAATACCGTCTATCTACATTTTCACGAATTTTTTTTTTTATGCCAAACTCATCTCTGACCCCATCTGCATGTACTGTAAAAATTTCAGTGGAAAAAAACTATTTTTAGTACTATATATCCTGTATTTTATCATTTGTCTATCTACAAAGATACTTATTTATGAATTTTATGACGGCAATACCGTCTATCTACATCATAGAATTTTGTCGTTTTATTTAATTTCAGGCTATTTCTCTGTTTGATATCTATTTATTCACTGTTCGTTTTTCGGATACATACTTCTCTTGTCGAACGATCAATACCTACCATAATACGCTGTGTATGCGGTGGTGTGCCCTTTATGTTATTTTCTAGCTACAAATGAGTATGCAAATAAATGAATTCAAACGCAAAAACTCAAAAAACACAAGCAAGAATGTACTAATGTGATACTGATTTGAAATTGACCACTTCACCTCGATTTAAAATCTAATGCCCAATTCACACGGTGATTTTTGCAACGTCTTAATTTGCTTTAGCAGTTGCTTCCAAAAATCATTTGCATTACATGATGATTTTTAACAGACGTCTGTTTTTTGTAACCAGGGTTGATTATATTTGTCTTGAATGCTTGGACAACAATATTTAGGATTTTCAACTGCTGATGCAGGATTCAAACAGAACTCCCCAAAAGCAGAAAGAAAAATAGGCCCAACTTGTTCATCGCGCATTTGTAGAAACAGTAATGTAAGACACTGCCAAAACTTTGATGAGAGAACAAGGAAACAAATTTTTGAATCATTTTGGAACAAGACTTGGGAAGCAAAGCGAGAGTTTGTAAAGATGTGTGTAACAAAGATTATCAAAAAACCACTGTAGGAAACAGTAGAAAACAGAACAGCTTTATGTTTAAACTACCACAAAACGAATTTGCGTTGCAGGTATGCCGATCCATGTTTTTATCAACGCTATCTTTACGTATAGCCATGGTTAAAGGATGGAATAATGCGAACGATAAACCAATTTTGGCGTCACTTGTACTAAAAACAAATTCTCAGAAGGGGGGTTGTAAAATTTTCTTGTCTAAATATCTGCAGAACTTAGACAAGATGGAAAGCCATTATTGTCGCAAGGACACAACTAAAATATACATAGCAACCACTTTTAAAACCAAAGCAGATGTTTTAAAGATTACCTTGAAAAATGTGCCGAGAAGGCAGTAAAGCCCGTTTCAATTTTTACATGTTCTACAGTTTTTGACGAACAAAATTTAGCGCTCTTTATGCCTCGCAAAGATCAGTGCGATACTTGTGTGGGGTTTAAGGCCAAGCAAATAACAATTGAAGAATACGATGTACATAGAGGCTAAGTTGAAAAATCAAACCATATATTTGCCAAAGATGCCCGCAAAACAGTCAAAATCAAGAACAAAATTATTAAAATGCCATTTGATGCATTACATTTAAAGTATGATTTTTTTAAGAACTATAAGGATACGAACCTTATTCGATTTTTTCAGTATTAGACCTGGTCGAACAAAAATGATCCGACAGTATCCCAACTAAGATCTCTCTTATATTCCCCAAGTGGTACCATTAAGTTTAAAGTGAATTTTGATCATAATTACACTGAACTACCTATTAGAATAAAGCAATATGAAGGTTACATAGAACCAAAACAATTGTATACCGGTCGACTACCAATTCAGCAAAACAAATGGAAACATTTACAGGAGTTAAAGGCGGCAATTCCAGAGAAGTATCACTACTTCTATGATAATCTTAGCCACGCGCAGTAAAAATTATAATAAATTATAATAAGAAATTATAAAAAACATTGTCTTTGAATTTAAATTGGCTTAACAATTCTTCTGAACACACCTACCCTCTATCTGACACCCTTTTTGAGACACCCATGCCAAAAACAAACAAAAACTAGTCAAAAACAACCCCTAGCTCCCTAAAGGGTTCAAACGTTAGAACAGGTGTTACTATTTTTCAATCCCCAACATTTCTTGTGAACATATCTACCCCCTATCTCCCAAGTTTTTCGGTGTCCCCATACAAAAACCGTAATACAAACGTAATTTTAAAATAAGGCAATGCCGTCTATCTACATATTATTTTCCTACACAATGATTTCATTTTTGAGGCAATACCGTCTTTCTATCATATAAGCTAAAATAACGCGAATTTTAAGAAACTTTTTAGTTAGAACGTTTGTTAGACACATTCTATTAATATTGTAGAAGATGAGTTCATCGAAATTGTTGCTTATTTGCGAATAAAACAGTTTTTTGGCTCTCCTGAAAAATTGTGTTTTTGTAGATAGACGGTATTGAATATAAGCCCTCGATATACTTTATAGAGAAACTGTTCTACTCACTGGTCTCTAGATTATTAGCAAATTCGCACACAACTTTCACTAAGAGAGAAATGCAGCCAAACCCCTATTTCTAAAAAAATAAATAGAGAAAGTATTGAGCGAGGCAAATATGGTTTGAAAACTTTAAACGGGTTTTCTGTAAAATCGTGTATTTTGATGTCAGTCTTAAGAAAATGTTCTCAATAATATGACCTAGCAAGTACCAAGTGAAAAACTATTTGGCTTCTACAATTATTTGGATAAGTTACTTTCGTAAAATCTACAGTTAATTTCATGGCTGACCACCAAAACGAATAGCGGTATTGATATTGGTTTTTCTGTTTGTTTCGGTATTGGTATTCCATTCGTATCGGTATAGCCGACGCCGAAGCAACAATAGCGGTATCTACCGGCATCATTGATAAAATATCAAAAAAATATAAAAAATGCTTTAAATTATTAAAAAAAAAATCAAATTAGTTATATCGCACATTCCTTTAAAATATGAACATCAAATTATAACAAATTATTTAATACCCAGCCAGCAAAATTTTGATACATTTTTGAGGATTCTTATTCTACGCGTTGATGATATATTTTTAAAATTTAACAATTTTGTTGTCAAAAATTTCTATTTTTTGGACAAACATATGAGCCTTCTGAAAAGAATCATAAAAGACATAGAAATTTAGAGAAAAATATTAAATCCAAAAAATGATACAGAATAAACACAGAATGTATTTGAGTATTTCGTGAACAATTAAAAAATTTCTAAAAAAAATTGTAATTTTTGAGACTATATCGTTTTTTTTAATATCTTTTAAGAGTAATTTTTGAATCAAAGTATAAATCTCTTTTGGAGGAACCTCATTCATGCAAAAATTTTAATTATTGATAATATATTTTGAGCACATTTTTAATTGCTGGCAGGGTAGTTCAAGTTTTACTTTTAAGCACACATTTTTTAAAGTTTATTTGGAACAAATATTTATTATTTGTATCGAGATTATATAAAAAATGTGTTTATAAATTCAATTGTCAACCCAAATTAAAAGCTGGTAATCGTACGCAAGTTACAATTTTCCATTAAAAATATTATAAATTTAATTTGATTAAACATTTTGGATGTTTTATATCAAAAATTGGATTTTTTGTCAACAAAAATTTGTTTTAGTTAGTCTCTTTACAAGAAGAAGAAGTAGAAGAAAACATTTTTATTGAAAAATTTTTACGGACACAAGTTATACACCAGACTGCCGCAGTTTCGTCCCCCTCCTGGGACTCGTCAGTGGTTAATTTATGTGTCAATTGAACAAAGTATTTTATACTGTTAATTTGCTCTATATGAAAAACTTTTTTTTTTTTTTATTTGTTGGTGGCGTACTGGTATTTGAACTCACTGCCTTAGTATCAAGCTATGCATCGTAATCTCACCTCTTAACGAGTTGAGCCACGGTCGACACAGTGATGACTGTGGCTGAAGTGGAGTTTTGTCCCACTACGTACACACAAGTATTGTTTCGATCAGAAGAGACAGAATTAACTAATACCAATGCACAATTCATTTCTTAACTAGAATGCTTCTTCTTCTTAATCCTATCTCTTTTTGACAAGTAATTATTTTTTGTTTAACCGATTTAATAAAGGTATCGTACTGGTATTAAGGGCAACGTTCAGGTATACCGGTATTTTAAAATTCACCCGTTTTGGTGTTGGTATTGTATCGGTTATTAATATCCGTGTCAGATAATGATATTTAAAAGGTATCGGTGGTCAGCCTTGGTTAAGTTTGATTATTTTAGAAAAAATGGAATATAACGACAATTTTATAAGATATAAGGACATATCGCTCATTTACTAAAATACTGTCATAAGTTGAGTTAATGAAGCAGTTTTATTAGTTATATCATGCTTCATATTGTGTAAAAATGTCATATTAATATCATGTACACTTCTCGAGTTAGAGGAGAATATATATTATTCTCTCTGGAAAGTTGGTGCAAAGAGCATATGGAGGGCTTATATTCAATACCGTCTATCTACATTTTCACGAATTTTTTTTTTTATGCCAAACTCATCTCTGACCCCATCTGCTTGTACTGTAAAAATTTCAGTGGAAAAAAAACTATTTTTAGTACTATATATCCTGTATTTTATCATTTGTCTATCTACAAAGATACTTATTTATGAATTTTATGACGGCAATACCGTCTACCTACATCATAGAATTTTGTCGTTTTATTTAATTTCAGGCTATTTCTCTGTTTGATATCTATTTATTCACTGTTCGTTTTTCGGATACATACTTCTCTTGTCGAACGATCAATACCTACCATAATACGCTGTGTATGCGGTGGTGTGCCCTTTATGTTATTTTCTAGCTACAAATGAGTATGCAAATAAATGAATTCAAACGCAAAAACTCAAAAAACACAAGCAAGAATGTACTAATGTGATACTGATTTGAAATTGACCACTTCACCTCGATTTAAAATCTAATGCCCCAATTCACACGGTGATTTTTGCAACGTCTTAATTTGCTTTAGCAGTTGCTTCCAAAAATCATTTGCATTACATGATGATTTTTAACAGACGTCTGTTTTTTGTAACCAGGGTTGATTATATTTGTCTTGAATGCTTGGACAACAATATTTAGGATTTTCAACTGCTGATGCAGGATTCAAACAGAACTCCCCAAAAGCAGAAAGAAAAATAGGCCCAACTTGTTCATCGCGCATTTGTAGAAACAGTAATGTAAGACACTGCCAAAACTTTGATGAGAGAACAAGGAAACAAATTTTTGAATCATTTTGGAACAAGACTTGGGAAGCAAAGCGAGAGTTTGTAAAGATGTGTTGTAACAAAGATTATCAAAAAACCACTGTAGGAAACAGTAGAAAACAGAACAGCTTTATGTTTAAACTACCACCAAAACGAATTTGCGTTGCAGGTATGCCGATCCATGTTTTTATCAACGCTATCTTTACGTATAGCCATGGTTAAAGGATGGAATAATGCGAACGATAAACCAATTTTGGCGTCACTTGTACTAAAAACAAATTCTCAGAAGGGGGGTTGTAAAATTTTCTTGTCTAAATATCTGCAGAACTTAGACAAGATGGAAAGCCATTATTGTCGCAAGGACACAACTAAAATATACATAGCAACCACTTTTAAAACCAAAGCAGATGTTTTAAAGATTACCTTGAAAAATGTGCCGAGAAGGCAGTAAAGCCCGTTTCAATTTTTACATGTTCTACAGTTTTTGACGAACAAAATTTAGCGCTCTTTATGCCTCGCAAAGATCAGTGCGATACTTGTGTGGGGTTTAAGGCCAAGCAAATAACAATTGAAGAATACGATGTACATAGAGGCTAAGTTGAAAAATCAAACCATATATTTGCCAAAGATGCCCGCAAAACAGTCAAAATCAAGAACAAAATTATTAAAATGCCATTTGATGCATTACATTTAAAGTATGATTTTTTTAAGAACTATAAGGATACGAACCTTATTCGATTTTTCAGTATTAGACCTGGTCGAAACAAAAAATGATCCGACAGTATCCCAACTAAGATCTCTCTTATATTCCCCAAGTGGTACCATTAAGTTTAAAGTGAATTTTGATCATAATTACACTGAACTACCTATTAGAATAAAGCAATATGAAGGTTACATAGAACCAAACAATTGTATACCGGTCGACTACCAATTCAGCAAAACAAATGGAAACATTTACAGGAGTTAAAGGCGGCAATTCCAGAGAAGTATCACTACTTCTATGATAATCTTAGCCACGCGCAGTAAAAATTATAATAAATTATAATAAGAAATTATAAAAAACATTGTCTTTGAATTTAAATTGGCTTAACAATTCTTCTGAACACACCTACCCTCTATCTGACACCCTTTTTGAGACACCCATGCCAAAAACAAACAAAACTAGTCAAAAACAACCCTAGCTCCCTAAAGGGTTCAAACGTTAGAACAGGTGTTACTATTTTTCAATCCCCAACATTTCTTGTGAACATATCTACCCCCTATCTCCCAAGTTTTTCGGTGTCCCCATACAAAAACCGTAATACAAACGTAATTTTAAAATAAGGCAATGCCGTCTATCTACATATTATTTCCTACACAATGATTTCATTTTTGAGGCAATACCGTCTTCTATCATATAAGCTAAAATAACGCGAATTTTAAGAAACTTTTTAGTTAGAACGTTTGTTAGACACATTCTATTAATATTGTAGAAGATGAGTTCATCGAAATTGTTGCTTATTTGCGAATAAAACAGTTTTTTGGCTCTCCTGAAAAATTGTGTTTTTGTAGATAGACGGTATTGAATATAAGCCCTCGATATACTTTATAGAGAAACTGTTCTACTCACTGGTCTCTAGATTATTAGCAAATTCGCACACAACTTTCACTAAGAGAGAAATGCAGCCAAACCCCTATTTCTAAAAAAATAAATAGAGAAAGTATTGAGCGAGGCAAATATGGTTTGAAAACTTTAAACGGGTTTTCTGTAAAATCGTGTATTTTGATGTCAGTCTTAAGAAAATGTTCTCAATAATATGACCTAGCATACAAATCAAACAAAAACTTTTCATGCAATTTAAAGAGTGCGAAAATTGGATCGAAAATTCCAATTCTAAATAGTTGCTTTCCAAGCCAACTGTTCAGCTAAAAAAAAAGTATATCACAGCAATTTCAAACTTAGAGTATTTAATTTCCAATCTCTTCGTCCAGTGGGCGAAGTAGGCGTGGTGAAATACTAACAAATTTTGCCCTCATTTGTAATATATAATTTGCAACAATTAAATAGAATTTGAAAAATGCTAAAAATTTAATATATTATAAAGATTTGTTTTTTTTTGTAGAGTTTGAGAACTTTTTTTTTTAATTTTGAAGAGGTTTTGATTTTTTGAAGTATAAGCATACCGGATTTATCTAAAAATTGGCCAAAAATTTTTTTTAGCATTTTGTGTTTTACCAATGTATATAAAATAGAACCGTAGTTAAGAATTTTGAAAGTTTCCCGCCAACCGCAAACTTTTTTTTTTTATTTCAATAAAAAAAATACAAAAGTTTTTAATTTTTGTAAGTTAGATTTAACTAAATTTTAGTCCTTAGTATTTGAGTATCAGAGAAAATTTAATTTAATTTAACCATTATATATACACACAAAAAATAAAAACTCATTTCAATCACGAAAACAGCCGATTCAATTATTTTATTGCTGAATTTCAGCAAACAACAAAAAGTTACTCATTCAATTAAAAATTTATAGCTCTTTTATTAAATTAATTTCAATTAAATTTAATGCATTTGATTATGACTTTTATTATAGGTGTGTACACATTTGATTAAAAAATAATTGATTGGATTAAAAAGTGTTCAATACTGTATAACTTTATATTTCATATGTATATAAATTTGATTAAAACTCAATTGATTGGATTAAAATGTGATCCATATCATATAAAGGGTGTTTTTTATACAGGTATAGAACTTTGAAATTGAATATAACAATGATGAATTTCTAAAAATTGACATGCAATTTACTTTATTCGAAAGATAATCTTCTGGCATTATAATTTAAATATGACTTCTGGCATATGACTGCCACGGCTGGCTAGGACGTAGTCTAATCTGGAGGTCCACTTTTCGACGACTTTTTCCAACATTTGTGCTCAATTGTTTCGGGCTTATCAGCGCAGATTAGCGACTTAACATATCCCACAGAAAATAGTCCAGCGGCGTTAAAATCGCACGATCTTGAATGTCAATTCACGGGTCCGAAACGTGAAAATTTGCGGTTACCAAACGTTTCCTTCAATAATTCAATTGTGGCACGAGCTGTGTGACATATTGCTGCGTGTTATTGAAACCACTGCTCCTGCACATCATGGTTGTTCAGTTAATGAACGAAAAAGTCAGTAAGCATGGCTCTACAGTGCGTTCATAAATTAAACCACATTTACCAATCTCTAAATCAATGTTTTATAAAATTTCAACAGTGGATGCTATAACCATCATCTCTTTGTGGAACTTGTATCAATATATCCTCTTTTCTAAAAATTAAATATTATTACTCAAAACTCCCATTAATTAGAAATAAAATTATTTACAATTGTAAAATATTGCATATTAAAGCGTTCAAATTGTATAGCACAAAAACAAAAAAGTCTTTATTTAACAAGAATACTCAATTAATTCCTTTATTTATTTTACAAAATAACAAAAATAATAAAAAATAACAATATCTTAATAATTTGTTATACCACCTTTCGCTTTAATGCAATCAAATATTCTCTTTTTCATAGAACTTATTAATCTTTTCAGAAGATCTTGTTCCATACCTTCCCATTCTCTGAAAATTTAATTTTTTAGCTCATTCGCATTTATATGTTGACGATTGTCAGCATAAACTCTCCTGGCGAGAATTCCCCATATGTTTTCGATAGGGTTCATATCTGGAGAGCAAGCAGGCCATTCCCAAACATTGACATCATTTGAGCTTAACCATTCATTTGTGAATTGGCTGGCATGGCAGGCTGCATTTTCTTGCTGGAAAATATATTTTTTATCTGTATTTGCATGTTAAAATGGCAACAAACTGCATTTTAGTAATTCGCAGTATTTTTCGCTGTTCATTTTAGTAAGGACGATTTGCAACTCCAAACAACATTCTTCAGTAAATGCACCACAAATCATAAAAGATAATTTTTCAGATGAAAAAAAATTTAATTTAGATGGCCCTGACGGGAATTGTTGTTACTGGCGTGACCTACGAAAGGAACCCCAATGTTTCTCTCGTAGAAACTTTGTCGGCGGTTCAATTATGATTTGGGGTGCATTTACTGAAGAATGTTGTTTGGAGTCTATTCATGTTGAAATGCTAAACCAAACTAAACATAAATCCCTTGACGGCTGACAAATTGGCTGGCAGTTAAAAAAGTGTTGCCAATTTAAAGTTCTATACCTGTATAAAAAACAACCTTTACATGTTTTGCCATTTCTTGATTTTAATCTATGGGCTTAAAAACAGCTTTTTCTTAAGATTTTTGGGCTTAACAATTGCCATTTTCAGTTTTTTTTTCGCTTTCAATGCATTTTTTCTCAAAAGTTTTTATAGTTTTTTACCTTTTTGCAGTTTTGCTATTTGACGACGTTTTTTTTTAATATTCTTTTGCACTAAATTAAATGGATTTTACAATTTTTATCTTCTATGGTTATCACAAATCCCACAATTTACAATGTTTTATAGCAAAAACATGCCTCAAGTTGTAAGTCTTTCACTAGTAATAATTTTAAAAAACTTAAAGCGGGCTAAAAAAAATTTAAATGGAAGTATTACGACTTTTTAATAAATAAAAAGTTCTGCCAACATTTTTCTAATTTGAATAAAAAAAAGCTTATAACATTCTTCCACAAATGTGTTTTTTTGATAATTTTTAAAAAATTGTCAAACTAAGGAGGGGGAGGGGGACTGCCTCTGGCTACTGCCCTGATAACCGACCAGAATGCCAACATTTAGCAATTACTAAATCCATTTTTTATGGTTGTTACAAAAAACCATTTATGACCCCCTTTAGTTTATTTCTTAAGGTCAAACAACAATTATTATAATTTTTTTGCAACATTTTCTTCAACGAAAAAATCGGATAAATAAACATTCTATAAAATTTCCCTACATGTGCATTTATTTATAACCAGGAACATTTATCAAGGTATACTCGATTGTAAATGTTCTACTCTAAAGAGCAAAAAAAAAAAAAAACATAAAATAATCTCATAACATAATCATAAATTTATTTTCAAACATAGACTTTAAACACACATAAATAGTAAAATAACTTATTGAAACCTATGCCGGTCTGTAAAATAAAACTATCCACATATAACAACCTAAAGAGGAATCATAATGTACAATATTTACCTCAGGATTTTTTGCATAGAAAAGAAAAATCCAACAACTACAACAAATATCCTATAGTTCTACTTATCAAACTGTAACGATCTTCTTCTATGTCAAAATTTAGGTCAACGACTCTATATAGAAAACTTTACAGATTTTTTTTTTTACCATTTTTGCGAAACTCATAAAAATAAACAATGTACACTCGATGAAAAATGTTGGATAAATGTTTTGAAATTAAATTAACATGAATGAAAATTACTAAGATTTTATTTCAATACAAAATATTCATTAACTGTATAAAACAGGGCTGACGAAACTATGGTACGCGGCGTCAATTTAGGTGTCACGCTGAGTTTCGTAATTATTTGAAAAAAAAAAAACAATTTTACAATTTTTCTGCTAAAGTGATTATTAGAGTTTTAAATAATTGTTATCGATACAAAAAGGTAAACTTTAAATTGATTATGGTGAAATTTTTTTCATAAAGATTATAAATCACCTTTTAAAATGTTTAAAAAAGTGTCCAAAACTAGTCTTTTTCTTACAAAATTACGAGTAATAAACAAAAATTCGTTTTTAAATAATCACGATACCACAAGATTTAAATATTAGATGTAGATCGGAAGATAAATACACCTTCTTCATTTGTTTTTCAAAAGTTATATATTTTATTTCAGAAATTATCAATTGTATTTCAAATTTATTGATTGAATTTCGAAAATTATTAATTGAATTTCAAATGTATCAATTGAATTTCAGAAACTATCAATTGTACATCAGTTTTATCAATTGAAGGGCTTATTGTAAAAACTTGATAAGCCACATTTTATTTTTAGTTTGTTTGCGCCTTTTAAAGGTTGAAAAAATGCAAAAAATATGACTTTTGCAGGACATTTATACTCTAGACACTTGCACTAACTGACTAAGCAAGACTTCCATCAAATATTAATCAATAGATCTCTAGAAAACAGCGAAAATTCATAAAACAACAAATGTGGCTTATCATGTTTTTACAATAAGCTCTTCAATTGTATTTAAGAAAATACTGATTAATTGTTTTTCAGAAACCATAAATTGTTTTTTAGATTTAACAATTGTATTTCAGAAACTATCTAGTGCATTTGAAAATTATCAATTGTTTTTCCGGAAGAATCCAATAGTATTTCATAAATAGTCAATTGTATTTTAAAAAATATCAATTGTGCTTCCGAAATTAG
Source organism: Delia radicum (assembly GCA_021234595.1). Classification (NCBI taxonomy): domain Eukaryota; kingdom Metazoa; phylum Arthropoda; class Insecta; order Diptera; family Anthomyiidae; genus Delia; species Delia radicum. Next base: position 115,061,453 of record CM037855.1, on the reverse strand, counting down.
TAATTTTATTAATAAGTTCTCAATTATTTTTCAAATAGCTGTTCTGAAATTATGAATTGTATATCAAAGCTAAAAATATATTCTAAATATATTATAGGATGGGTTATTTATAATCTCTGAGATGAAATTAATAACAAAAAACTTTTGATTATTTCTGAAAATTGTTTATCAATTTTAAACTATTTACAGTTGATAGTTTCTGATAACTGAATACAATTAATATTTCTGAAACACAATTAATATTTTCTGAAATATAATTTATAGTTTTTGTATTGTGGATTTATAAATTGTAGGTGAGATGTTATATTCGTTCGGCTAAAGATCATTAAATTATTTCTAAATTAATAGAAAAATTCTAATTTTATTTGTGATAATTAACATTGAATAATAGAGAAAACGCTGAAAAAGTTATTAGGACACCAGCATGAATGTACATTTTCTGCTCAGCTACGACCTTCATCAACATTCTTCGTGCCAAGTATACTTATTTTCAGCAAAATTTTTTGCTGAAATTGTGTTTTATATAAAATTTATTTATACTTATTCAGCACTTAACTGTTTTGAACTAATGTTTTACTAATATTTTACTAATGTCTTACTAAGTTAGTTTGCTAAAAAAAAAAAAATGTGGTTATAGCACATTAATAGTGTGGACAACAACCAGATTGAGTTACATACGCAGTATGAAGTAGATGTCGCGGCATATCAGACGTAGTAGAGACAAGAAAAATGATACTAAAAAGTAAAACTCTTGTAAGACATATAAAGAAATCAACCAACCGAGTAACAACGTCATATACAATCATATCTTATTTAATATAATATTATATAAAA